>CM073501.1:50402500-50405000 GCA_037074585.1 Biancaea sappan | reverse complement strand
GATAACATCCCCATCCAAATTTCGTGATTTTTGGAGACCCACACAATTTGTTATGAATTTTTGCTTTTTATGAGTTATTCAAAAATTCATAAAAAATAGAAATCTTTGAATCTTGATCTCAAATTTCTTGGAGAGCTTCCTTGTGGCTCATATTTTAGTTTGGTACCATATCCTGCCGGTGAATTATGTGAGGAAACGGGTGTTTTCCCAAGATGACTCGTTTTCTGAACTTCGGCAAGCCAAAAACTTGATCCTGACTCACTTTTCAGCACCTTGGCAAGCCAAAAACTTAGTCAGGATCAAGTTTTCAGTTTTCCGAACTTTGTCATGGCACTTGTTTCACGAGTTTTTGGACCTAGAGATTGAATTTTTGCACGATTTTTTGCAGGCTATCTAGGATCAACATGAACTCATTCCCATCCAAATTTCATGACATCTGGACACCCACAGAATTTTTCATGAATTTTTACATTTTCTGAGTTCAAAAAATCATATAAAATCACACTTTTCGAATTTTGACCCCAAATTTCGTGGGGAGCTCCCTTGCAACACATGTTTCAGTTTGGTACCCCATATGACCGAGCAAATATGTGAGGAAAGGGGTGTTTTCCCTTGATGACTCGTTTTCTGAACTCCGGCTAGCCAAAACCGAGGTCGCGTTAACGCAAGGACCTAGAGATGGAGTTTTAGCGTGATTTTTGGAGGGATGGCTAGGAACAGCATGATAACATCCCCATCCAAATTTCGTGATTTTTGGAGACCCACACAATTTGTTATGAATTTTTGCTTTTTATGAGTTATTCAAAAATTCATAAAAAATAGAAATCTTTGAATCTTGATCTCAAATTTCTTGGAGAGCTTCCTTGTGGCTCATATTTTAGTTTGGTACCACATCCTGCCGGTGAATTATGTGAGGAAACGGGTGTTTTCCCAAGATGACTCGTTTTCTGAACTTCGGCAAGCCAAAAACTTGATCCTGACTCACTTTTCAGCACCTTGGCAAGCCAAAAACTTAGTCAGGATCAAGTTTTCAGTTTTCCGAACTTTGTCATGGCACTTGTTTCACGAGTTTTTGGACCTAGAGATTGAATTTTTGCACGATTTTTTGCAGGCTATCTAGGATCAACATGAACTCATTCCCATCCAAATTTCATGACATCTGGACACCCACAGAATTTTTCATGAATTTTTACATTTTCTGAGTTCAAAAAATCATATAAAATCACAATTTTCGAATTTTGACCCCAAATTTCGTGGGGAGCTCCCTTGCAACACATGTTTCAGTTTGGTACCCCATATGACCGAGCAAATATGTGAGGAAAGGGGTGTTTTCCCTTGATGACTCGTTTTCTGAACTCCGGCTAGCCAAAACCGAGGTCGCGTTAACGCAAGGACCTAGAGATGGAGTTTTAGCGTGATTTTTGGAGGGATGGCTAGGAACAGCATGATAACATCCCCATCCAAATTTCGTGATTTTTGGAGACCCACACAATTTGTTATGAATTTTTGCTTTTTATGAGTTATTCAAAAATTCATAAAAAATAGAAATCTTTGAATCTTGATCTCAAATTTCTTGGAGAGCTTCCTTGTGGCTCATATTTTAGTTTGGTACCACATCCTGCCGGTGAATTATGTGAGGAAACGGGTGTTTTCCCAAGATGACTCGTTTTCTGAACTTCGGCAAGCCAAAAACTTGATCCTGACTCACTTTTCAGCACCTTGGCAAGCCAAAAACTTAGTCAGGATCAAGTTTTCAGTTTTCCGAACTTTGTCATGGCACTTGTTTCACGAGTTTTTGGACCTAGAGATTGAATTTTTGCACGATTTTTTGCAGGCTATCTAGGATCAACATGAACTCATTCCCATCCAAATTTCATGACATCTGGACACCCACAGAATTTTTCATGAATTTTTACATTTTCTGAGTTCAAAAAATCATATAAAATCACAATTTTCGAATTTTGACCCCAAATTTCGTGGGGAGCTCCCTTGCAACACATGTTTCAGTTTGGTACCCCATATGACCGAGCAAATATGTGAGGAAAGGGGTGTTTTCCCTTGATGACTCGTTTTCTGAACTCCGGCTAGCCAAAACCGAGGTCGCGTTAACGCAAGGACCTAGAGATGGAGTTTTAGCGTGATTTTTGGAGGGATGGCTAGGAACAGCATGATAACATCCCCATCCAAATTTCGTGATTTTTGGAGACCCACACAATTTGTTATGAATTTTTGCTTTTTATGAGTTATTCAAAAATTCATAAAAAATAGAAATCTTTGAATCTTGATCTCAAATTTCTTGGAGAGCTTCCTTGTGGCTCATATTTTAGTTTGGTACCATATCCTGCCGGTGAATTATGTGAGGAAACGGGTGTTTTCCCAAGATGACTCGTTTTCTGAACTTCGGCAAGCCAAAAACTTGATCCTGACTCACTTTTCAGCACCTTGGCAAGCCAAAAACTTAGTCAGGATCAAGTTTTCAGTTTTCCGAACTTTGTCATGG
>CM073501.1:50380000-50382500 GCA_037074585.1 Biancaea sappan | reverse complement strand
TGATTCGAGTGAAAAAACAATTTTGCTTGGAAATCCATGATTCGAGTGAAAAAACAATTTTGAAAACCGATTGGGTGTCAGCCAAATTTCAGTACCACCGTGTAAGTCCAAACACAAGCAAGCTTATCAAGCAATTGGGGGCGAATGCCTTTGCAACACATGAAGTTGGGAGGTCATGGCCACGCAAATGCCCGCTAGCGAGTGAAGGAAGTGATAACTCATGACTATGGAAGACACCCGGAAGGAAAATCTATTTTGATTGAAAAACAACCGCCGCCTTCTTTGAAAAACAATTTTGATTGAAAAACGATGCTTTGGATGAAGAAAAAGTGTTGAAAACCGATGATTTTGATGAGAAAACATTGTTTTGAAAGCTAGTTTTGTTGAAAAACAAGTTTCGGGGGTGTTTTTGAAAGAAAAAATTTTCCGGTCGCCGGAATCCGGCGGCCGGCCGGTGAGATGGTGGTGGCCGGCGGCGGCCGGCCACCACCACGGTGCCATCTGGGGGGGGGACAGGCCATGGGCAATATCGCATACACGTCTTGCCAATGGCCTGCCAGGGGGGGAGGATGGCACCCAAGCTCAACTAGTACTCCCCCCCTATAGAGCTTAATGAGCTTTTTCCTTCCTGGCAGGAAGTGATATTGATTTTGCCCAGCTAGCATAAGTTTTTTTTTGGACCTAGAGATGGAATTTTTGGACGATTTTTTGAGGGATTGTTAGGAACAATATAATCTCATCCCCATCCAAATTTCACGATTTTTGGACACTCACACAATTTATTATGAATTTTTACTTTTTAAAATTCAAAAATTCATAAAAAATAGAAATCTTTGAATCTTGATCTCAAATTTCTTGGAGAGCTTCCTTGTGGCTCATATTTTAGTTTGGTACCATATCCTGCCGGTGAATTATGTGAGGAAACGGGTGTTTTCCCAAGATGACTCGTTTTCTGAACTTCGGCAAGCCAAAAACTTGATCCTGACTCACTTTTCAGCACCTTGGCAAGCCAAAAACTTAGTCAGGATCAAGTTTTCAGTTTTCCGAACTTTGTCATGGCACTTGTTTCACGAGTTTTTGGACCTAGAGATTGAATTTTTGCACGATTTTTTGCAGGCTATCTAGGATCAACATGAACTCATTCCCATCCAAATTTCATGACATCTGGACACCCACACAATTTTTCATGAATTTTTACATTTTCTGAGTTCAAAAAATCATATAAAATCACACTTTTCGAATTTTGACCCCAAATTTCGTGGGGAGCTCCCTTGCAACACATGTTTCAGTTTGGTATCCCATATGACCGAGCAAATATGTGAGGAAAGGGGTGTTTTCCCTTGATGACTCGTTTTCTGAACTCCGGCTAGCCAAAACCGAGGTCGCGTTAACGCAAGGACCTAGAGATGGAGTTTTAGCGTGATTTTTGGAGGGATGGCTAGGAACAGCATGATAACATCCCCATCCAAATTTCGTGATTTTTGGAGACCCACACAATTTGTTATGAATTTTTACTTTTTAAAATTCAAAAATTCATAAAAAATAGAAATCTTTGAATCTTGATCTCAAATTTCTTGGAGAGCTTCCTTGTGGCTCATATTTTAGTTTGGTACCATATCCTGCCGGTGAATTATGTGAGGAAACGGGTGTTTTCCCAAGATGACTCGTTTTCTGAACTTCGGCAAGCCAAAAACTTGATCCTGACTCACTTTTCAGCACCTTGGCAAGCCAAAAACTTAGTCAGGATCAAGTTTTCAGTTTTCCGAACTTTGTCATGGCACTTGTTTCACGAGTTTTTGGACCTAGAGATTGAATTTTTGCACGATTTTTTGCAGGCTATCTAGGATCAACATGAACTCATTCCCATCCAAATTTCATGACATCTGGACACCCACAGAATTTTTCATGAATTTTTACATTTTCTGAGTTCAAAAAATCATATAAAATCACACTTTTCGAATTTTGACCCCAAATTTCGTGGGGAGCTCCCTTGCAACACATGTTTCAGTTTGGTACCCCATATGACCGAGCAAATATGTGAGGAAAGGGGTGTTTTCCCTTGATGACTCGTTTTCTGAACTCCGGCTAGCCAAAACCGAGGTCGCGTTAACGCAAGGACCTAGAGATGGAGTTTTAGCGTGATTTTTGGAGGGATGGCTAGGAACAGCATGATAACATCCCCATCCAAATTTCGTGATTTTTGGAGACCCACACAATTTGTTATGAATTTTTGCTTTTTATGAGTTATTCAAAAATTCATAAAAAATAGAAATCTTTGAATCTTGATCTCAAATTTCTTGGAGAGCTTCCTTGTGGCTCATATTTTAGTTTGGTACCACATCCTGCCGGTGAATTATGTGAGGAAACGGGTGTTTTCCCAAGATGACTCGTTTTCTGAACTTCGGCAAGCCAAAAACTTGATCCTGACTCACTTTTCAGCACCTTGGCAAGCCAAAAACTTAGTCAGGATCAAGTTTTCAGTTTTCCGAACTTTGTCATG
>CM073501.1:50367500-50370000 GCA_037074585.1 Biancaea sappan | reverse complement strand
AATTATGTGAGGAAACGGGTGTTTTCCCAAGATGACTCGTTTTCTGAACTTCGGCAAGCCAAAAACTTGATCCTGACTCACTTTTCAGCACCTTGGCAAGCCAAAAACTTAGTCAGGATCAAGTTTTCAGTTTTCCGAACTTTGTCATGGCACTTGTTTCACGAGTTTTTGGACCTAGAGATTGAATTTTTGCACGATTTTTTGCAGGCTATCTAGGATCAACATGAACTCATTCCCATCCAAATTTCATGACATCTGGACACCCACAGAATTTTTCATGAATTTTTACATTTTCTGAGTTCAAAAAATCATATAAAATCACACTTTTCGAATTTTGACCCCAAATTTCGTGGGGAGCTCCCTTGCAACACATGTTTCAGTTTGGTACCCCATATGACCGAGCAAATATGTGAGGAAAGGGGTGTTTTCCCTTGATGACTCGTTTTCTGAACTCCGGCTAGCCAAAACCGAGGTCGCGTTAACGCAAGGACCTAGAGATGGAGTTTTAGCGTGATTTTTGGAGGGATGGCTAGGAACAGCATGATAACATCCCCATCCAAATTTCGTGATTTTTGGAGACCCACACAATTTGTTATGAATTTTTGCTTTTTATGAGTTATTCAAAAATTCATAAAAAATAGAAATCTTTGAATCTTGATCTCAAATTTCTTGGAGAGCTTCCTTGTGGCTCATATTTTAGTTTGGTACCACATCCTGCCGGTGAATTATGTGAGGAAACGGGTGTTTTCCCAAGATGACTCGTTTTCTGAACTTCGGCAAGCCAAAAACTTGATCCTGACTCACTTTTCAGCACCTTGGCAAGCCAAAAACTTAGTCAGGATCAAGTTTTCAGTTTTCCGAACTTTGTCATGGCACTTGTTTCACGAGTTTTTGGACCTAGAGATTGAATTTTTGCACGATTTTTTGCAGGCTATCTAGGATCAACATGAACTCATTCCCATCCAAATTTCATGACATCTGGACACCCACAGAATTTTTCATGAATTTTTACATTTTCTGAGTTCAAAAAATCATATAAAATCACAATTTTCGAATTTTGACCCCAAATTTCGTGGGGAGCTCCCTTGCAACACATGTTTCAGTTTGGTACCCCATATGACCGAGCAAATATGTGAGGAAAGGGGTGTTTTCCCTTGATGACTCGTTTTCTGAACTCCGGCTAGCCAAAACCGAGGTCGCGTTAACGCAAGGACCTAGAGATGGAGTTTTAGCGTGATTTTTGGAGGGATGGCTAGGAACAGCATGATAACATCCCCATCCAAATTTCGTGATTTTTGGAGACCCACACAATTTGTTATGAATTTTTGCTTTTTATGAGTTATTCAAAAATTCATAAAAAATAGAAATCTTTGAATCTTGATCTCAAATTTCTTGGAGAGCTTCCTTGTGGCTCATATTTTAGTTTGGTACCATATCCTGCCGGTGAATTATGTGAGGAAACGGGTGTTTTCCCAAGATGACTCGTTTTCTGAACTTCGGCAAGCCAAAAACTTGATCCTGACTCACTTTTCAGCACCTTGGCAAGCCAAAAACTTAGTCAGGATCAAGTTTTCAGTTTTCCGAACTTTGTCATGGCACTTGTTTCACGAGTTTTTGGACCTAGAGATTGAATTTTTGCACGATTTTTTGCAGGCTATCTAGGATCAACATGAACTCATTCCCATCCAAATTTCATGACATCTGGACACCCACAGAATTTTTCATGAATTTTTACATTTTCTGAGTTCAAAAAATCATATAAAATCACACTTTTCGAATTTTGACCCCAAATTTCGTGGGGAGCTCCCTTGCAACACATGTTTCAGTTTGGTACCCCATATGACCGAGCAAATATGTGAGGAAAGGGGTGTTTTCCCTTGATGACTCGTTTTCTGAACTCCGGCTAGCCAAAACCGAGGTCGCGTTAACGCAAGGACCTAGAGATGGAGTTTTAGCGTGATTTTTGGAGGGATGGCTAGGAACAGCATGATAACATCCCCATCCAAATTTCGTGATTTTTGGAGACCCACACAATTTGTTATGAATTTTTGCTTTTTATGAGTTATTCAAAAATTCATAAAAAATAGAAATCTTTGAATCTTGATCTCAAATTTCTTGGAGAGCTTCCTTGTGGCTCATATTTTAGTTTGGTACCATATCCTGCCGGTGAATTATGTGAGGAAACGGGTGTTTTCCCAAGATGACTCGTTTTCTGAACTTCGGCAAGCCAAAAACTTGATCCTGACTCACTTTTCAGCACCTTGGCAAGCCAAAAACTTAGTCAGGATCAAGTTTTCAGTTTTCCGAACTTTGTCATGGCACTTGTTTCACGAGTTTTTGGACCTAGAGATTGAATTTTTGCACGATTTTTTGCAGGCTATCTAGGATCAACATGAACTCATTCCCATCCAAATTTCATGACATCTGGACACCCACAGAATTTTTCATGAATTTTTACATTTTCTGAGTTCAAAAAATCATATAAAATCACACTTTTCGA
>CM073501.1:50345000-50347500 GCA_037074585.1 Biancaea sappan | reverse complement strand
TAGAGGAATAATTTTGCAAATGAGCAAAATAGAATCATCGAATTGCATCGCTCTAGCATTGCTAGGCATGTATTTCCGTCAATTATCCGTCAAATCCAACTTTTTTTGTGAAAAGATGTTTTCAAAAACTTTTTTGCTTGGAAATCGATGCTTTGAGTGAAAAAACATTTTTGAAAACCGATTGAGCGTCAACCAAATTTCAGTGCCACCATGCAGTCCAACACAAGCAAGCTTATCAAGCAATTGGGGGCGGATGCCTTGGCAACACATGAAGTTGGGAGGTCATGGCCACGCAAATGCCCGCTAGCAAGTGAAGGAAGTGATAGCTCATGATATGTGGAAGACACTCGAAAACAAAAAATCTATTTTGATTGGAAAACGACCGCGATCCTCTTTTTTGAAGACAATTTTGCTTGGAAATCCATGATTCGAGTGAAAAAACAATTTTGAAAACCGATTGGGTGTCAGCCAAATTTCAGTACCACCGTGTAAGTCCAAACACAAGCAAGCTTATCAAGCAATTGGGGGCGGATGCCTTTGCAACACATGAAGTTGGGAGGTCATGGCCACACAAATGCCCGCTAGCAAGTGAAGGAAGTGATAACTCATGACTATGGAAGACACCCGGAAGGAAAATCTATTTTGATTGGAAAACGACCGCGATCCTCTTTTTCGAAAACAATTTTGCTTGGAAATCCATGATTCGAGTGAAAAAACAATTTTGCTTGGAAATCCATGATTCGAGTGAAAAAACAATTTTGCTTGGAAATCCATGATTCGAGTGAAAAAACAATTTTGAAAACCGATTGGGTGTCAGCCAAATTTCAGTACCACCGTGTAAGTCCAAACACAAGCAAGCTTATCAAGCAATTGGGGGCGAATGCCTTTGCAACACATGAAGTTGGGAGGTCATGGCCACGCAAATGCCCGCTAGCGAGTGAAGGAAGTGATAACTCATGACTATGGAAGACACCCGGAAGGAAAATCTATTTTGATTGAAAAACAACCGCCGCCTTCTTTGAAAAACAATTTTGATTGAAAAACGATGCTTTGGATGAAGAAAAAGTGTTGAAAACCGATGATTTTGATGAGAAAACATTGTTTTGAAAGCTAGTTTTGTTGAAAAACAAGTTTCGGGGGTGTTTTTGAAAGAAAAAATTTTCCGGTCGCCGGAATCCGGCGGCCGGCCGGTGAGATGGTGGTGGCCGGCGGCGGCCGGCCACCACCACGGTGCCATCTGGGGGGGGACGGGCCATGGGCAATATCGCATACACGTCTTGCCAATGGCCTGCCAGGGGGGGAGGATGGCACCCAAGCTCAACTAGTACTCCCCCCCTATAGAGCTTAATGAGCTTTTTCCTTCCTGGCAGGAAGTGATATTGATTTTGCCCAGCTAGCATAAGTTTTTTTTTGGACCTAGAGATGGAATTTTTGGACGATTTTTTGAGGGATTGTTAGGAACAATATAATCTCATCCCCATCCAAATTTCACGATTTTTGGACACTCACACAATTTATTATGAATTTTTACTTTTTAAAATTCAAAAATTCATAAAAAATAGAAATCTTTGAATCTTGATCTCAAATTTCTTGGAGAGCTTCCTTGTGGCTCATATTTTAGTTTGGTACCATATCCTGCCGGTGAATTATGTGAGGAAACGGGTGTTTTCCCAAGATGACTCGTTTTCTGAACTTCGGCAAGCCAAAAACTTGATCCTGACTCACTTTTCAGCACCTTGGCAAGCCAAAAACTTAGTCAGGATCAAGTTTTCAGTTTTCCGAACTTTGTCATGGCACTTGTTTCACGAGTTTTTGGACCTAGAGATTGAATTTTTGCACGATTTTTTGCAGGCTATCTAGAATCAACATGACCTCATTCCCATCCAAATTTCATGACATCTGGACACCCACAGAATTTTTCATGAATTTTTACATTTTCTGAGTTCAAAAAATCATATAAAATCACACTTTTCGAATTTTGACCCCAAATTTCGTGGGGAGCTCCCTTGCAACACATGTTTCAGTTTGGTACCCCATATGACCGAGCAAATATGTGAGGAAAGGGGTGTTTTCCCTTGATGACTCGTTTTCTGAACTCCGGCTAGCCAAAACCGAGGTCGCGTTAACGCAAGGACCTAGAGATGGAGTTTTAGCGTGATTTTTGGAGGGATGGCTAGGAACAGCATGATAACATCCCCATCCAAATTTCGTGATTTTTGGAGACCCACACAATTTGTTATGAATTTTTGCTTTTTATGAGTTATTCAAAAATTCATAAAAAATAGAATTCTTTGAATCTTGATCTCAAATTTCTTGGAGAGCTTCCTTGTGGCTCATATTTTAGTTTGGTACCACATCCTGCCGGTGAATTATGTGAGGAAACGGCTGTTTTCCCAAGATGACTCGTTTTCTGAACTTCGGCAAGCCAAAAACTTGATCCTGACTCACTTTTCAGCACCTTGGCAAGCCAAAAACTTAGTCAGGATCAAGTTTTCAGTTT
>CM073501.1:50300000-50302500 GCA_037074585.1 Biancaea sappan | reverse complement strand
CACTCGAAAACAAAAAATCTATTTTGATTGGAAAACGACCGCGATCCTCTTTTTTGAAAACAATTTTGCTTGGAAATCCATGATTCGAGTGAAAAAACAATTTTGAAAACCGATTGGGTGTCAGCCAAATTTCAGTACCACCGTGTAAGTCCAAACACAAGCAAGCTTATCAAGCAATTGGGGGCGGATGCCTTTGCAACACATGAAGTTGGGAGGTCATGGCCACACAAATGCCCGCTAGCAAGTGAAGGAAGTGATAACTCATGACTATGGAAGACACCCGGAAGGAAAATCTATTTTGATTGGAAAACGACCGCGATCCTCTTTTTCGAAAACAATTTTGCTTGGAAATCCATGATTCGAGTGAAAAAACAATTTTGCTTGGAAATCCATGATTCGAGTGAAAAAACAATTTTGCTTGGAAATCCATGATTCGAGTGAAAAAACAATTTTGAAAACCGATTGGGTGTCAGCCAAATTTCAGTACCACCGTGTAAGTCCAAACACAAGCAAGCTTATCAAGCAATTGGGGGCGAATGCCTTTGCAACACATGAAGTTGGGAGGTCATGGCCACGCAAATGCCCGCTAGCGAGTGAAGGAAGTGATAACTCATGACTATGGAAGACACCCGGAAGGAAAATCTATTTTGATTGAAAAACAACCGCCGCCTTCTTTGAAAAACAATTTTGATTGAAAAACGATGCTTTGGATGAAGAAAAAGTGTTGAAAACCGATGATTTTGATGAGAAAACATTGTTTTGAAAGCTAGTTTTGTTGAAAAACAAGTTTCGGGGGTGTTTTTGAAAGAAAAAATTTTCCGGTCGCCGGAATCCGGCGGCCGGCCGGTGAGATGGTGGTGGCCGGCGGCGGCCGGCCACCACCACGGTGCCATCTGGGGGGGGACGGGCCATGGGCAATATCGCATACACGTCTTGCCAATGGCCTGCCAGGGAGGGAGGATGGCACCCAAGCTCAACTAGTACTCCCCCCCTATAGAGCTTAATGAGCTTTTTCCTTCCTGGCAGGAAGTGATATTGATTTTGCCCAGCTAGCATAAGTTTTTTTTTGGACCTAGAGATGGAATTTTTGGACGATTTTTTGAGGGATTGTTAGGAACAATATAATCTCATCCCCATCCAAATTTCACGATTTTTGGACACTCACACAATTTATTATGAATTTTTACTTTTTAAAATTCAAAAATTCATAAAAAATAGAAATCTTTGAATCTTGATCTCAAATTTCTTGGAGAGCTTCCTTGTGGCTCATATTTTAGTTTGGTACCATATCCTGCCGGTGAATTATGTGAGGAAACGGGTGTTTTCCCAAGATGACTCGTTTTCTGAACTTCGGCAAGCCAAAAACTTGATCCTGACTCACTTTTCAGCACCTTGGCAAGCCAAAAACTTAGTCAGGATCAAGTTTTCAGTTTTCCGAACTTTGTCATGGCACTTGTTTCACGAGTTTTTGGACCTAGAGATTGAATTTTTGCACGATTTTTTGCAGGCTATCTAGGATCAACATGACCTCATTCCCATCCAAATTTCATGACATCTGGACACCCACAGAATTTTTCATGAATTTTTACATTTTCTGAGTTCAAAAAATCATATAAAATCACACTTTTCGAATTTTGACCCCAAATTTCGTGGGGAGCTCCCTTGCAACACATGTTTCAGTTTGGTACCCCATATGACCGAGCAAATATGTGAGGAAAGGGGTGTTTTCCCTTGATGACTCGTTTTCTGAACTCCGGCTAGCCAAAACCGAGGTCGCGTTAACGCAAGGACCTAGAGATGGAGTTTTAGCGTGATTTTTGGAGGGATGGCTAGGAACAGCATGATAACATCCCCATCCAAATTTCGTGATTTTTGGAGACCCACACAATTTGTTATGAATTTTTGCTTTTTATGAGTTATTCAAAAATTCATAAAAAATAGAATTCTTTGAATCTTGATCTCAAATTTCTTGGAGAGCTTCCTTGTGGCTCATATTTTAGTTTGGTACCACATCCTGCCGGTGAATTATGTGAGGAAACGGCTGTTTTCCCAAGATGACTCGTTTTCTGAACTTCGGCAAGCCAAAAACTTGATCCTGACTCACTTTTCAGCACCTTGGCAAGCCAAAAACTTAGTCAGGATCAAGTTTTCAGTTTTCCGAACTTTGTCATGGCACTTGTTTCACGAGTTTTTGGACCTAGAGATTGAATTTTTGCACGATTTTTTGCAGGCTATCTAGGATCAACATGAACTCATTCCCATCCAAATTTCATGACATCTGGACACCCACAGAAGTTTTCATGAATTTTTACATTTTCTGAGTTCAAAAAATCATATAAAATCACACTTTTCGAATTTTGACCCCAAAGTTCGTGGGGAGCTCCCTTGCAACACATGTTTCAGTTTGGTACCCCATATGACCGAGCAAATATGTGAGGAAAGGGGTGTTTTCCCTTGATGACTCGTTTTCTGAACTCCGGCTAGCCAAAACCGAGGTCGC
>CM073501.1:50267500-50270000 GCA_037074585.1 Biancaea sappan | reverse complement strand
ATTTTGCAAATGAGCAAATGGAATCATCGAATCGCACCACTCTAGCATTGCTAGGCATGTATTTCCGTCAATCCGTATTATCCGTCAAACCAACAAGGAACAATCGGGACACCTCTTTAGAGGAATAATTTTGCAAATGAGCAAAATGGAATCATCGAATTGCATCGCTCTAGCATTGCTAGGCATGTATTTCCGTCAATTATCCGTCAAATCCAACTTTTTTTGTGAAAAGATGTTTTCAAAAACTTTTTTGCTTGGAAATCGATGCTTTGAGTGAAAAAACATTTTTGAAAACCGATTGAGCGTCAACCAAATTTCAGTGCCACCATGCAGTCCAACACAAGCAAGCTTATCAAGCAATTGGGGGCGGATGCCTTTGCAACACATGAAGTTGGGAGGTCATGGCCACGCAAATGCCCGCTAGCAAGTGAAGGAAGTGATAGCTCATGATATGTGGAAGACACTCGAAAACAAAAAATCTATTTTGATTGGAAAACGACCGCGATCCTCTTTTTTGAAAACAATTTTGCTTGGAAATCCATGATTCGAGTGAAAAAACAATTTTGAAAACCGATTGGGTGTCAGCCAAATTTCAGTACCACCGTGTAAGTCCAAACACAAGCAAGCTTATCAAGCAATTGGGGGCGGATGCCTTTGCAACACATGAAGTTGGGAGGTCATGGCCACACAAATGCCCGCTAGCAAGTGAAGGAAGTGATAACTCATGACTATGGAAGACACCCGGAAGGAAAATCTATTTTGATTGGAAAACGACCGCGATCCTCTTTTTCGAAAACAATTTTGCTTGGAAATCCATGATTCGAGTGAAAAAACAATTTTGCTTGGAAATCCATGATTCGAGTGAAAAAACAATTTTGCTTGGAAATCCATGATTCGAGTGAAAAAACAATTTTGAAAACCGATTGGGTGTCAGCCAAATTTCAGTACCACCGTGTAAGTCCAAACACAAGCAAGCTTATCAAGCAATTGGGGGCGAATGCCTTTGCAACACATGAAGTTGGGAGGTCATGGCCACGCAAATGCCCGCTAGCGAGTGAAGGAAGTGATAACTCATGACTATGGAAGACACCCGGAAGGAAAATCTATTTTGATTGAAAAACAACCGCCGCCTTCTTTGAAAAACAATTTTGATTGAAAAACGATGCTTTGGATGAAGAAAAAGTGTTGAAAACCGATGATTTTGATGAGAAAACATTGTTTTGAAAGCTAGTTTTGTTGAAAAACAAGTTTCGGGGGTGTTTTTGAAAGAAAAAATTTTCCGGTCGCCGGAATCCGGCGGCCGGCCGGTGAGATGGTGGTGGCCGGCGGCGGCCGGCCACCACCACGGTGCCATCTGGGGGGGGACGGGCCATGGGCAATATCGCATACACGTCTTGCCAATGGCCTGCCAGGGGGGGAGGATGGCACCCAAGCTCAACTAGTACTCCCCCCCTATAGAGCTTAATGAGCTTTTTCCTTCCTGGCAGGAAGTGATATTGATTTTGCCCAGCTAGCATAAGTTTTTTTTTGGACCTAGAGATGGAATTTTTGGACGATTTTTTGAGGGATTGTTAGGAACAATATAATCTCATCCCCATCCAAATTTCATGATTTTTGGACACTCACACAATTTATTATGAATTTTTACTTTTTAAAATTCAAAAATTCATAAAAAATAGAAATCTTTGAATCTTGATCTCAAATTTCTTGGAGAGCTTCCTTGTGGCTCATATTTTAGTTTGGTACCATATCCTGCCGGTGAATTATGTGAGGAAACGGGTGTTTTCCCAAGATGACTCGTTTTCTGAACTTCGGCAAGCCAAAAACTTGATCCTGACTCACTTTTCAGCACCTTGGCAAGCCAAAAACTTAGTCAGGATCAAGTTTTCAGTTTTCCGAACTTTGTCATGGCACTTGTTTCACGAGTTTTTGGACCTAGAGATTGAATTTTTGCACGATTTTTTGCAGGCTATCTAGGATCAACATGACCTCATTCCCATCCAAATTTCATGACATCTGGACACCCACAGAATTTTTCATGAATTTTTACATTTTCTGAGTTCAAAAAATCATATAAAATCACACTTTTCGAATTTTGACCCCAAATTTCGTGGGGAGCTCCCTTGCAACACATGTTTCAGTTTGGTACCCCATATGACCGAGCAAATATGTGAGGAAAGGGGTGTTTTCCCTTGATGACTCGTTTTCTGAACTCCGGCTAGCCAAAACCGAGGTCGCGTTAACGCAAGGACCTAGAGATGGAGTTTTAGCGTGATTTTTGGAGGGATGGCTAGGAACAGCATGATAACATCCCCATCCAAATTTCGTGATTTTTGGAGACCCACACAATTTGTTATGAATTTTTGCTTTTTATGAGTTATTCAAAAATTCATAAAAAATAGAATTCTTTGAATCTTGATCTCAAATTTCTTGGAGAGCTTCCTTGTGGCTCATATTTTAGTTTGGTACCACATCCTGCCGGTGAATTATGTGAGGAAAC
>CM073501.1:50235000-50237500 GCA_037074585.1 Biancaea sappan | reverse complement strand
ACTATGGAAGACACCCGGAAGGAAAATCTATTTTGATTGGAAAACGACCGCGATCCTCTTTTTTGAAAACAATTTTGCTTGGAAATCCATGATTCGAGTGAAAAAACAATTTTGCTTGGAAATCCATGATTCGAGTGAAAAAACTATTTTGAAAACCGATTGGATGTCAGCCAAATTTCAGTACCACCGTGTAAGTCCAAACACAAGCAAGCTTATCAAGCAATTGGGGGCGGATGCCTTTGCAACACATGAAGTTGGGAGGTCATGGCCACACAAATGCCCGCTAGCAAGTGAAGGAAGTGATAACTCATGACTATGGAAGACACCCGGAAGGAAAATCTATTTTGATTGGAAAACGACCGCGATCCTCTTTTTTGAAAACAATTTTGCTTGGAAATCCATGATTCGAGTGAAAAAACAATTTTGCTTGGAAATCCATGATTCGAGTGAAAAAACAATTTTGCTTGGAAATCCATGATTTGAGTGAAAAAACATTTTTGAAAACCGATTGAGCATCAACCAAATTTCAGTACCACCATGCAGTCCAACACAAGCAAGCTTATCAAGCAATTGGGGGCAGATGCCTTTGCAACACATGAAGATGGGAGGTCATGGCCACGCAAATGCCCGCTAGCAAGTGAAGGAAGTGATAGCTCATGATATGTGGAAGACACTCGAAAACAAAAAATCTATTTTGATTGGAAAACGACCGCGATCCTCTTTTTTGAAAACAATTTTTCTTGGAAATCCATGATTCAAGTGAAAAAACAATTTTGAAAATCGATTGGGTGTCAGCCAAATTTCAGTACCACCGTGTAGTCCAACACATGCAAGCTTATCAAGCAATTGGGGGCGGATGCCTTTGCAACACATGAAGTTGGGAGGTCATGGCCACGCAAATGCCCGCTAGCGAGTGAAGGAAGTGATAACTCATGACTATGGAAGACACCCGGAAGGAAAATCTATTTTGATTGAAAAACGACCGCCGCCTTCTTTGAAAAACAATTTTGATTGAAAAACGATGCTTTGGATGAAGAAAAAGTGTTGAAAACCGATGATTTTGATGAGAAAACATTGTTTTGAAAGCTAGTTTAGTTGAAAAACAAGTTTCGGGGGTGTTTTTGAAAAAAAAAATTTTCCGGCCGCCGGATATGGAGGTGGCCGGCGGCGGCCGGCCACCACCACGGTGCCATCTGGGGGGGACAAGACGGGCCATGGGCAATATCGCATACACGTCTTGCCAATGGCCTACCAGGGGGGGAGGATGGCACCCAAGTTCAACTAGTACTCCCCCCTATAGAGCTTAATGAGCTTTTTCCTTCCTAGCAGGAAGTGATATTGATTTTTCCCAGCTAGCATAAGTTTTTTTTTGGACCTAGAGATGGAATTTTTAGACGATTTTTTGAGGGATTGTTAGGAACAATATAATCTCATCCCCATCCAAATTTCACGATTTTTGGACACTCACACAATTTATTATGAATTTTTACTTTTTAAAATTCAAAAATTCATAAAAAATAGAAATCTTTGAATCTTGATCTCAAATTTCTTGGAGAGCTTCCTTGTGGCTCATATTTTAGTTTGGTACCATATCCTGCCGGTGAATTATGTGAGGAAACGGGTGTTTTCCCAAGATGACTCGTTTTCTGAACTTCGGCAAGCCAAAAACTTGATCCTGACTCACTTTTCAGCACCTTGGCAAGCCAAAAACTTAGTCAGGATCAAGTTTTCAGTTTTCCGAACTTTGTCATGGCACTTGTTTCACGAGTTTTTGGACCTAGAGATTGAATTTTTGCACGATTTTTTGTACGATAACTAGGATCAACATGAACTCATTCCCATCCAAATTTGATGACATCTGGACACCCACAGAAATTTTCATGAATTTTTACATTTTCTAAGTTCAAAAAATCATATAAAATCACACGTTTCGAATTTTGACCCCAAATTTCGTGGGGAGCTCCCTTGCAACACATGTTTCAGTTTGGTACCCCATATGACCGAGCAAATATGTGAGAAAAGGGGTGTTTTCCCTTGATGACTCTTTTTCTGAACTCCGGCTAGCCAAAACAGAGGTCGCGTTAACGCAAGGACCTAGAGATGGAGTTTTCGCGTGATTTTTGGAGGGATGGCTAGGAACAGCATGATCACATCCCCATCCAAATTTCGTGATTTTTGGAGACCCACCCAATTTATTATGAATTTTTGCTTTTTATGAGTTATTCAAAATTCATAAAAAATAGAAATCTTTGAATCTTGATCTCAAATTTCTTGGAGAGCTTCCTTGTGGCTCATATTTTAGTTTGGTACCATATCTTGCCGGTGAATTATGTGAGGAAACGGGTGTTTTCCCAAGTTGACTCGTTTTCTGAACTTCGGCAAGCCAAAAACTTGATCCTGACTCACTTTTCAGCACCTTGGCAAGCCAAAAACTTAGTCAGGATCAAATTTTCAGTTTTCCGAACTTTGTTATGACACTTGTTTCACGAGTTTTTGGACC
>CM073501.1:50167500-50230000 GCA_037074585.1 Biancaea sappan | reverse complement strand
TATATATATATATATGTTCATGCAAATTTTAAGCCAGAACGAAAAAGTCAAAAGTAAATGAATGGTACATATGAAAGGTTTTAAAACTTATAATAAGATCTGAATAGTGGCATATATATAATGCAAGTGGTACATCAAAAGGTTTAAATTATTTTAAGGCAAATATGCAATTTTAGTCGTTTAATCTTGTCTTAGGTTTTACTCTTTTTTTTTGGTTCACTTTAGTCCTTAACTTTCAAATACCACTTAAAGTTTTATCCACACCTAACATTAGTTTCCTAACTGAAAATACTGAATTAGAACTCATGCCAAATCATAAGAATATCATATAAAATTAAGATGAACTTAAGTTAAAAGAAATAAGTATGTAAGGACAAACCATTAATTCCTTATTTGCAATATATATATATTTATAGATTAGGCCACTAAAATTGACAATTCAAGCCACATATTAAATGTCTGTTTGGTTTATGAAAACATTTCCTGTTTTCATTTTCAGTCTTCTTTCCTGAAATGCATTTCTTGAAATAATAAAAATATCTTTTTGGTGTTTTCAGATTTAGGCATATTTTAAGAAATGATTTCAAAAAAACGTTTTCAGTTAACTCAACCAAACGCATTTCAAGTCTATTTTCTATTTTTAGTAAAAAAAAAACAGGAAATGTCCAAACCAAACATGTTATAACTTTCTTAAAAAGATTAGTTTCGTATCAAACTACGTACTATTGCCTTGGTCATGTGTGTGTACATATAGATACTTTTTTGACTAAATTAGTTTCTTATCTAATTACTGTATGTATCGCCTTTGTCAAGTGTGTATATATATATATATATGTATGTGTGTGTGTGTGTGTGTGTGTGTGTGTGTGTGTGAACAAGTATGATTCAATAATACAATCACTTTATAGAACATTGTCAATAATCCTTCTTCTTCTTCACTCTGATTATGGTTTTATAATTTTTGTTGATTTTTCAATTAAATAAATAATAAAACATTACTAACAAATCACGAAATTAATTATTTAATTTTATTAAGGAAGAAGATTTCAAGGAATTAGTTGTGTGTGTGTTTGTGTTGGAACTGACGTTTGGAAATCACATGTGTTTAATGCTGGAAAGATAAGCTAAGTATGTGTTTGGGAGAATGTCCACATTGCCACCACCCACGTTTCCAGCTGCTCAACCATGTTTGAAGGATTTATTGGATGTTTGGCAGCAATTGCAAACCGAGGTAGCAGCAACGTGGTTGGTATCAAAGGATCCTTAACATGGTTGGCACCAAAGCTCCATATTATAGTTTCTCCGATGCGTTTAATGTGGTTGGCCACATAATTTTCCTGATGACCTAGTGTCCTTCCCATTTTCCAGTGCTTCTCTCTCATGCAATCTTTGCTTCCCCTTGGTTACTCTGTTTCATGCTCCCAAGAACAGAGGAAATTTTCAAAACAAGGAAACTTTTCAAAACTTTGCATATGATTCTTTTTTTTTCATGATTCTGGTCTAAAATGATATAATGAATCTTCAAATAAGGTAAAAGGAAATTCTGGGTTGATTTGGAAGCCAAACCCAGGAGAAAAGTAAACAAAACCAGAAAAACGTTGCAGTAGTGACTGAACTGCAATTATTGAAAAGTTTACTGGGGTTGATTAATTTCGAAACAACATATATTCTTAATCTAGGGACCTAGATGAAGTGAAATATGAGCTCAAATCAAGTAAAGGACAAAAGGAAAAATGTTGAGAGGGACTAAACTGCTTAAAATAAAAAGTTTATATGGGTCGATTTAAATTAAAAACAAATATATTCTGAAACTATAGACTTAGATGAAGTTAAATATGATCTTAAATTAAGCAAAAGACAAAATAAAAAATTTGATCTAGGACCTAACTGAATAAATTAAAAAGTTTACAAGGATCGATTTAAATTCAAAACAAAATATATTCTAGAACTAAGGACCTAGATGAAGTTAAAAATGATATTAAATCAAGCGAAATAGACCATATTCGAGACACTATTAAGGATCAAATAATATATCATATGTAGAATAATTAATAGTCATTTATAGGATTAATTATTTTCCTTATTATGAGAATAAATCTCTTAAATTATTAGGCAATTAAGTTCTCTTCTTTTTTTTTTTATTTTTGTAGTTTTTTAAATAGCATTGAAAATTATAGTTTAATTTAACTAATTCAATTAGCCAAATTAATGATAAGCTTGTTTTCATTAAATTATTATAATCTTATTTTCATTAATTTTAATTGAGATAAAATTAATTTAATAGAGATAAAAAAAATTGTATTGAAATTTAGTTAGAGATATTAATTTAATATAAAAGAAAAATGTTTTAAAATTTAATTAGAGATCTTCAAATTATTGTGAATAATTAATGATTAATTAAATTTTTAATTAGTAATTACAAAATAAAAAATTAATTTATTAATTAAAAATGATTCATTAGTAATTAATTTGCAATATTAGACAAATTAACAAAAAAAAATAAGTTTCTTTTAAATAAATGACAATAAATAATATTGTTACATCAAAAAATTAAATAAAAAATTTATGTCATTTATATAATTACAAATCTCAAACCACATTTGTATATCGATATTCAAACATCATGTTTTTATACCAAATCATGTTTATTTACTTTAAATTACGTTTGTCTAGATATCTCCTAATTATAAATCACATTTATCTAAACATAATTTTTTCCAACCACGTTCAATGAACCATGTGATCATTAATATCAAACCAATTATCGTAAAGTTCACTTGAGGATCCCATCCAATTTTTTCTTTTTTCAAAATAATAATAATATTTTTTTGTCTGTGCCTGCCGTAAGCTACAATATAAGTATGAAACGTGAGAAACATCAAATTGAAATCCGACCGTCATTTACAAAATCTAATAAGAATCTAATAAAATCTAATAAAAAATTGATATGGTCATAGATTGCACCCATTAACAAAATCTAATAAAGAATTGATCAATTATTATTCAATATTGACATTTTTATACTTGATGTGAGCAAGAAAAGGAGAAACTCAAAGACTTAATGTTTACTATAAATGATTCCGGAGTGAGGCGCGCCAACTACACACTGTAGTTGGCACCCCCCACCGTCTGATCCAAAAAAAAATTTGTTTATCTCGCGCCATGAGCGACCATCTACCTTGTGCCACATGGCCCCATTTCCATTTACACCATGTGTCTCATTCTATCTACACCATATGATAGAAGCAATTTAATACTAAAGTGCCTCTATCTACGTCATTAGGGATGGCAACGGGGTGGGGGCGAGGAGTGCCTTCCCCGTCCCCGTCCCCGCCCCCAAAATTTACCCCCGTCCCCGCCCCCGATCCTCACAGGGGGAGAAGAAATCTTCCTCATCCTCATTCCCCTCGAGGAGCGTGGACTCGTGGAGACCCTGAGGGATTTTTTAAAAAAATTAAAAATGTAAAAAAAATTAATAGTACATATTTTAATAAAAAAATCTTCTCTTTTCTGTTCTAAATTGGGGGATAATTGGAAAAATTCATACAGAGTAGACCGTAGATTTCGATAGAGAGACTGTGTGGGAGAGGACGGGAATTGAAGGATGGGAAGAGTGACCACAACAGACAGAGGAGACCATGACGATGAATTGAAGGATGAAGAGAGCGAGTGCAACGACAAAAAGAGACCATACGTGAGAGGCAAAGACGGCAAGCACACATTCAATCTCAGTCAAATGGTGAATTGAGAATCAGTTTTGGGGGAATGCGATTAGAGTTTTATTTTTTATTAAATTTATTTTAATTATTTTGAATATAAAATGACTAAAAGATCCCTAATATATATTATATATATAGATATTTGGGGTATTTTGTTAATTTACTAAAATACCCTTTGGGGACGGGGACCCGGCGGGGCGGGGAGTGTGATCCCTGTCCCCGTCCCCGTTTAACTTTCAGGAAAATTTTTCCTCCCGCCCCCGTCCCCGCAGGGGGAAATTCCCCGCCAACGGAGCCCCGAATGCAGGGATCCTTGCGAATTTCTCCGAGTTTGGGTCCCCATTGCCATCTCTATACATCATTTGCCTTCCCTTTGTGTACTGCATCCCTACCTCAACGAAAGTGAAGGTATTAATTCAAAAATTAACTTGTACAATACTTAATTATTTAAAAAATTAAAAAATAAAAAAGATCTATTTTAAAAAAACTAATTTATATATTTATTCAAAAAATATATATGCTCGATTATTCAAAAATTAATTTATATATTTATTAAAAAATTAATTTATATATTTATTCAAAAAATTAATTTATATATTTATTCAAAAAATTAACTTGTGTAATAATAAAAAGATCTACAATGTATATAAATATATATAAACATTTTTCAAACTTTATGTTCTTTTATGTAATTTGAGCAGACATAGTCCCCAACATATAAAATTAAAAAAAAACTGTAAATATATATATAACATGTGCCAATAAAATAATTAGCATTTTCCAAACCATTCATGATGTGGCACTGTCATTACAATATAACAAAATAATTCAAAAAATAACTTGCTTTGTGGTTAATTTCCACCATCTTTTAAAGGAGGTTCAACTGCAGAAAAAAAATTACGGGGAAGGAAAATTTAATTATTGTCATAATTATCTTTTAAAATAAAGTAGATTTTTATCAAGTATAAATAATAATTAAATTCAATTATTGTTATAATTATTTTTTAAAATAAAATGAATTTTTATTAAGTGGATTTCTAAATGTTCCTATATATATATTAAATTTCGCATATAAAGAATAAGGGTAATTAGTGGCTCAATGGTTGAAGGCACTTGTAACTTTTAAGAGGCCTTGGATTCGATTTCCCCCGACACTTCCTTGGTTTTTCCTCAAATAAACTCATGTGCCACATGTAGCAACTCTATTGGATACATCAGGTAACGTGGAATTTATCCATGTGGCAATGACGTGATAAAGTATATTCATCACATGGCCAGTCCAATCAGCAAGTGACGTGGAATTTCGTTAATTTTTTGACGGTGTTAAAAAAAAGTTATATTTGAAAAATTTTGAAACATATGAGACATAGTTGACAATAAAAAACATTAGGGGCATAAATGAAAATCGGAGTAAAAATCAAAAATACTTTTTTTTGTCAAAAATATAATTGCATCAAAATAAATAAATAAATAAAAGAAAAAAAAAGCGGCAATTGAATCAATAAGGGAGTTGAATCAAAATAGTGAAAGTAGAAGTGCAGCAACTACATGACACGTGTCGGTATCTGGATGGTGCGGTTATTGGAGCTTTGGACGGTCAGGATCTATCATACCTAAAATAGGAAATGACATGTGTCAACGTACGGACGGTTGGATTGCTTCTCATCAAAAGGTCAAACACTACCTACATTTTGTAGTTGGCACGTTAACCATAGACACGCCAGGCCCCTATAAATACCCACACATGCATGTGCTCTTCAAAACCAAGCCCATCCTCTTATAATAAAAACGTCTTCAATGGCTACTTCAATGCCTGTTCTTTCTTCTAACCAAATTATTGCCACATCCCATTCGAGTCGACACTCTCCTAATCTTTGGAAGGATTATTTCCTTCAATATGCTTCAGAATCTCTGGTATATATATAATTAACTTAATTCATGCTTTTTCATATTTACATATATAGAAGAGTTTGCATATAGTGTTTTTAGGTAAAAGTATATTTTTTGTCATTAACATGTACATAAAGTTTCAATTTCATACAAAAGTTTTTTTCAGCCTAATTTTGTACCTAATCTTTCATTTTTATTTCAAATTTGTCCTTTTGGCTAACAACATATAATTCAAACTAAAAATGTTAACTAGGTCTTCCACGTGTCATATGTCATCATTCACATGTGTACGCACATTAGTTTAAATTTTAGAACCCTAATTTTACCTCTCTTTTTACCTACCATGGTAAAACTCTTGGTGAGTTAATGAATAAATTGCCCAAGTATTACAAATCACAGCTAATGTAAACTTAATGGAATCTAAATTGACCTCTTAAACTTTCTAGTTTTTTTTTTTTTAAAAAAAATTGATCTTTATATTTTCAATTAGCTATTTATTTAGTCCCTTTCATTATTATTTCCTATAAACAAGATGACCAAAACTATTGAAGTCAAATAACAATCAATATTGACTCCATCTTTTTCAGGATGTGGAAAACAACATGGGACTGCAGATTAAAGTTGACCAACTAAAAGAGGAAGTTAGGAAGATGTTTGTCTGTCCAGGCAATGACCTCGCACACAAACTGAACCTTATTGACTCTATCCAACGGTTGGGTGTGTCTTCCCATTTTGAAGGAGAAATTGAAGAAGCATTGGCTAAGATTCTCAACAATTGCACCAAGAACAATGAAATCATCATCTATGAAGACCCCAATCTTTACTCTCTAGCTCTACTCTTCCGGTTGCTTAGGCAACAAGGATATCCTATTTCTTCTGGTATATTTTATGAAGAAAACTAAAACTTTGACTTTGAGAATAAAGAATTTGATTTAATTAGTCATTGTCTAATCATAGCATAGTTATCTCATAATTTATGTGTTGGATGAATGAAACAGAAGTATTTAATAAATTCAAGAACGAGGATGGAAAATTCAAGGAAGAAGTGGCCAAGGATATTGAGGGAATGTTGGCTTTGTATGAAGCTGCACAATTAAGAATTCATGGAGAGGATATACTTGATGAAGCTCTTCATTTCACACATACTCACCTGAAGTCCTCCACCAAGAATGACCAATTGAGCCCTTCTCTTGCGGCTCATGTCAACCACTGCCTAAGGCAACCTATCCACAAGACATTGCCAGGGATAGGGGCAAGATATTACATATCATTCTACCACCAACATCCCTCCAATCCACACAGTGACCTGCTTAAGTTTGCAAAACTAGAATTCAATATGCTCCAGAGACTGCATCAAAAAGAAGTTGGCAATCTCACCAAGTAAGTATTGTAATCTACTAATCCTCTTGCTGAAGTTCAGGCCAATCTATGTGTATTGTTTTTGTCCAACATATTGAATAGGCCTATAACTTAAGTGGGGAGGGGGATTTGCTATTTTTCCTCTAATTAAAACAACAAGAAATAATGTAGTATTTTACTTTTTTAACAAAAGAAAGCTATCAACTTTAAAGTTGCACTTTTCTTTATTTTTGAGATGTTTATTATTTGTTATACCAAGGTTTAGAGGACTGACTGGATTAACCAATTTGATCAAAAAACCAACAAACCAGTTGGTTCTCCAGTTTAAAAAATGCTTAAAAACTTAAAAGAGGTTAAACCAGTCTAAACCATTAAAACCAATAAAAACTAGTGGGGTGATTGGTTTTTCCGATATGATACGCTACGAGTGAGAGAGAAAGATAGTGATTGAGATTAAAGAAGATTCAAAGAATTAAGAAGAACCATTGAAAAAGAAGATTTTGGCTCAAATGAAGAAGATAAAAAACTAGAGATAAGAACTAAAAGCCTAGCTATTTCCACTATTATAATATTATATTATGGCCAAAGTTTGAAGAGAAATGCGAACGGCCGAGGTATATTTTAACATATTTTAAGTATTTTAGCTATATATAAATAGAAATTTAACTATTTTGATTATATATTTCAATATGTCTTAAATATTACTATTTAATCATGATTCAACCATGATTGAATCATTAATCTTTGAACCAGTGCTTTCACCGGTTTAATGATCGGTCCATTTTTATAAACCTTAGTTAATACACATCACTTTTAAATTTTAATTGAGTTCTTAAAAAAAGTTATATTTAAGAAAATTGTAAAAACATAAAGGTTTTATTTATAATCTAATGATTCATAATTAAGTGCTAACAATATTTTGCATGTGCAGTATTTATTAAACAACCTAATATATTATACAGCAAGGTACATAAAGTCCCTAGTGCTTGAGCCTCCCAATCAAAGTATGATGCTTCAACATGTAAATGAAATTTGAATTAAATGCATAACCATGGGTTAAATTAATGTTATCCTAACCAAACTTCGTTTACTTTAGATTTAGTGGTTATCAACAATATGTGTTGCAGATGGTGGAATAAGTCGGAGTATGTGAGAAAGATCCCTTACGCTAGAGATAGATCAGTGGAGGCCTATTTTTGGCCTTTAACTACGGCCTTTGAACCTCAACACAGCACTGCTAGAATTTTAGTGGGCAAACTGATTCTATCGATGGGTTTTCTTGATGATACTTACGATTCCTACGGCACTATTCAACAGCTTGAACTCTTCACAGAGGCCATTAACAGGTTTCAATAATTAACATCCATATCCTACTGAAAGTCACAAGTTTTCCTTTTTCAAAATAATTCCTTTCTATTTCATTTGATTTTTCAGATGGGATATTAGTCTTATTGATTCTCTCCCCGAATGCATGAAAGTGGTATTTGAGGTTATTCATGAAGTAAACAATGAAATGGAGCTGGTGATCACTGCAAATGACAAAATATCAAGTTCTGTGATGCCACAAATCAAACAAACTGTAGGCTATTAGTACTCTTAATCCTATATATTGTGGTATGCTCTAACTTAATGTGATGGATGCTCAAGTCTTAACAATTATGTTGCTAATGACTTGTAGATTTATGATTTGTCACGATGCTACTTGATGGAAGCAAAGTGGTGTAGTGAAGGGTACATCTCAAGCTATGAAGAGTATAAGGAGAATGGAACTATAACTGCTGTTATTCCAGTTATACTAACTTCACTTATTGGCCTGTGCAACTTCAGAACCAAGGAAGTGTTTGATTGGATTTCCAGATATCCAAAAATCATTAGAGCTGCGGCTCTTATTGGCAGACTCATGAATGACATGGCTACTCACAAGGTACAATCAAACACAATTAACTATAAATGCTTCTTATGAATGAACAAATTAGAATAAATCGCTCTTATATATATCTCATTATGCTTTTGATTTGATATGTAGTTTGAGAAGGAAAAAGGAGACGTTGCCTCAGGGGTGGAATGTTGCATGAAGCAATATGGAATCTCAGAAGAAAAAGCCTATGACATACTCTTCAATGACATCGTAAACTATTGGAAGGATATTAATGAAGAGTGTCTCCAACCACATCCTGTGCCGATGCCTGTGCTTGATATTTGTCTCAGAATGGGACGATTGTGTGAGTTTGCATATGAAAACTTTGAGGATAGGTTCTCAGATGGGGATTCATTGAAGCCATATATTGTGGCACTGCTTGTGGATCCCATACACTGAGCATCCCAACTGTTGTGGCTTTAATAGCATATCTTGATGTGTTCTTGTTCAATAATATGTGATTGTGAAATGTATTTAGTGTGAAACATATGTGTGCTCTTCTTAAATAAAAAGCATGTAATATATTTTACAGGTATATATAAGGGGCGTCAATTATGTTCAATTCACCTAGTTAATGCTTCAGAATATTTGGTACATCATTATACACAACTTATTTGTTATATCTTTTGTTTTCCCTCTCTATGCGTTAGTTTGGCTTAAATCTGATAACATGCATCAAATTCGCATACCCAAAATCTATATACACATATTTATACATGTGTGTGTATGTATGTATATACATGGTCGAACTTTGGAGGTAAAATGTAATTTGAATGGATCAATTTTTGAGAATTTCATAGAGAAAAAGTAGAGTACACTAGATGTTAAACAAAATAAGAGAGAATACAACTTAAAAAATTAAAAATTTGTTCTTATTAGCTCAATTTTTCAGAGAAATAAGTTGCAAAGAAAATTTGTCATAATTTAGTACGCTAGAGTCTGTGTAAATACTAAATGATTTGTGAGGGGGTATGTAAGTGGCGTCAATTATGTTCAATTCAACTTGTTAATGTCATAATTCAGTTTTTAGTGTTTGTTTACACTTAACCATAATTTCAATTTTTTTCTACTTTTCCTAGTCCAAGAATTAATGTTGTGAAAGTTTTCGGGTATTATACGATACATTTGAATAGATGTAATTAATTTTCTTGTTAATCATTCAAGTATAGGGAATGGTAGAAAATGGAACCCTCCTAAGGTCCGCAATGTCCAGAGGTTATAGAAACTTGACAAACATGAATCTAAAAGGATTCTTCCAAACAAGAACCTGGAACCAGCACAGAAGCCATCATTTTCATAGCTAATCATCCTTCCTGTAAACCTAGACCTTCCCCAGATTCAACAACTTCAAAAGAAGGAATATTGTCTTATTTTGCTATTTTGGCGTGATAATTCACCACAGGAATAAGGTGTAACACCTATAGCAAAAAAAGTAGGAAAGTTAAGGATTTTAGAAGAAAAATGAGTATTCTGATTGATTTGTTACTAGATATATTCAGTAGCTAAATCAACAGTCGTTAATTCTTTTCTGACTGATTTTCGACTGATAAATAATATCTACTGAAATCTTCATACTAATTTTCAGTCACCCTACATGAAAGAGGCATAATACACACAGCCAAATTAGTAGGAAAATAATGAATTTCAGTAGCAAAATTGTTATTCCTACTGAATAGCTATTAAAATTTTTCAGTAGCAAAATCAATAGTCAGTAATTGTTTTCTTACTGATTTTTTACTAGAACATATTATCTACTGAACACATCATACGAATTTTAAGTCAAAAAAATATCATCCTAATCTCACAATCACTACCACATGTATAGATACAAAACACACAATTTGTTGCTCAGATCATCATTGTTGTACATGCGTTAGTCGACCCTAAAAAATTATAATTAAAAAAACAAAAATTTAAATTAAAAATGTTAAATTATCGGTCTCTTGAGAACGCTCTCGAGAGTGTGGCTCTTGAGATACTTAAGTTTTTCCCTCCGCGTAAAAATATAAAAATTTTTACAATTATAGGAATTTATTATATTTATATATTTGAATTTTAATTGTTATGTAGATTTTTTAATTATGAAAAGAAAAAATTAATTAATTTACATTATATATTTATTTAAACTTGTTATTAAAAAATTATAAATTTACAAATTTTGATACAGATGAATTTTTTTTATAAAAAATGAAATAATGAATTTACAAATTTTTTACATGAAATATTTTAATTTTCTTCGTCTTCTTTCATATTTCTAAGTCTTTCTCCAGCAGATGAAGATGAGACAGGAATGCTTTAAGAGAGGAAAGATGAATTAATGGCTCCAAATAAATTAATAATTCTGCTTCTTGACACATAAAAATTTATTCCTGTTGACACATAAGAATGTAAACAGATCAGACGGCAACAGAGAAAAAAGAAGCGAGTAAATTGAGAAGTATGTTGAGAAAACAATAATTTTGGGAAATATACAATTTTTTACCTAAAAGAAGAAACTCTGTATACTGTTAATAAAATAGAAAAGTTGCAGAGAAGAAAAATGTGAAATAGAAGATAGAAATTATACCAATGTATCTGTATCTTTGAACATATCTGAAAAAACCAAAAAAGAGGAAAATGAATAACCAATAAAAAGGAAGATGAATGAGAGGGATTTAAAAAAAAAAAAGAGTCTCTATATCTCTGAACATTATTAAGAAGAACTAGAGAAGACAAAGATAATAATCAGAAAAAATGAAGATGAAAGAAAGAAGAAAAAAGAAAAGATAAAGTGCGAGAATACAAAGAGGAGAATTCTTATATAAAAGAATTAGTGGCATTATAAATATTTTAAAACTACGCATAAAATTTTTATGTTCACGCCAAGACTGAAAGAAACAACATTTCGCATGATAATTTGCAATTTATTATTTTTTTATAGTCAATTAGAAAATATCTAATGTATTATTTTTTTAATATCAATTAAAAAATATCTATGGTCAAAATAAATGTGTCAATAATAAATTTTTTCAACTTTATATTCTATTATAATATTTTTACATTATTTTAATGATAAAGAAATGTAATTGAATAATTTATTATTTTAATTTAACATTTCTGGAAATAAAATTTTATATATTTTATATTATTTGTATGTTAATGTATAAGTCATTATTTGTATATTTATTGAGAAAAATAATTATATATGCAAATTGTATTAAATATTCAAATATATTTATAAATTAGCATAACTAAATGGTAAATTGCATTAAATAAATAGTTCATTAGTGAAAATACATTACAAAAATTGTATAATACATATTTCTACTCTTTATCATCATTTTCTTCATCTCTATCGTTGTCGTTGTTTTGAATATTGTCGATTGCTGGAATAACAAGGGGAATAAAAAAATTGGAAATATTGTTTAAAGATGCTACATCTGGTCGATACACGTATATGTTTCATTGATCACTTGAACTGGCATAAAATAAGTGTTTAAATGGTTGGGGAGGAGGACAAAATCCTTACATTGCATTGAATATAGTCTCCATTGTAGTGATCTCACTACTTAGTTTCCTGACCTTTTCTTCATATTTTTTCAATTCTTTTTCATAAGATTTATTCAGACCATGAATAAATGTATCTTTTAAACCTGCTGAAATTCTTGGGAGCGAGTCCAATCAAGCTGCAATTGGCCTTCTTGTATATGAATTCCAGAAGTTGCAGTACCAACTATTTTGGATGCATCAACTCCTAAACTATATATGTGCCCTTTTTTTTTTCCTTCCTGCTGCTTTCATCCATAAATCAAAATCTGATAATTGCTGTTTAGAGCTACCTGAAGATTGATGCAGCGTTTGATATTCCACCTTTAAGGAAAATGAAATTATATAATTAGAGTGTATTATAAAATATATATCACATACGATTATACATAAAATAACACTTGCAAATTTTGCCTCAGATTTTTTACCAACCCATCTTTGATCAGTCTTATTCTGATGAGTTCCAAGAAATAATTCAGATGCAGTAGGTTCTCTTCCCAATTCCTTTGTCTAAGGTGCGAGAAAAAAAAAAATATATATATATATATAAGCATCAGAAATAATGATGAAATAGTAAATAAATATAATAAATTAATTACCAATCTTCTCTTATGCTCTTGCCATTGAAATAGAACCTCCAGTGTGTAAAAATGAGCCAAATCCACTAGAGTTAGAAGATCTATTTTTTTTTCTTTTACTCGCTAACTTGTTTGAAATATGGTGTTCTCCATTCATCACACAATTGATTCCAAACAAATTCTCCAATCCACACTGATTTTTTATTTTTCTTTTGTATTGTATATATCATATCTTTGAAGTGTGTTGACGCACGATATTTCCAATTACTTTGAATAGAGCCTTCATTTTGTGGTGACCAAATATAATATTTCTAACAAATAAGATTTATAAGTTATAATAGATGATGATGTGGGGTAAAAGATTGTAATAGATAAAGATAATGAAGCTATACTTGAAATTCTAGCCACCACAAGTTTCATAATGGTTCAGGTACATCACTCCAGCATGTGTATGGTTCATCATATATTGATTTAATGATGGACACAATTTGATCTCAAATCTTATTATGGTTTAGAGAAAACCTAAATCATTTATAAACTTAAAATATCTTTAGGAGATTTAAAAATATGTAATGTGACCAATTTTTAAAGAGAATAATAAGTACGATTGATAGAAAAAAAAATTACTCTATTCCATCTGGACTAATGAGGTCCTTTCTGATTATGTTGTTATTGTCTTGTGCATTATGGGTTGTGACCTCTGTTGGTATTGGCGAGGGTCCAGATCAGGTTGAAAACAGATCAGATGTAGGGGATGGGCTTAAAGGTGGAAAGGAAATATGAGAATGCAAAGAAATAGATGAGTTAGGATACGCCTATGACGTCGTCGATGAGTTAACTGGGACTTGAAAAGAAGTATATGGCATATTAGATGTATCATTGCGGTCGTAAAATTGCTACATTGGTGGTGGTCCGGTTGGAGTGTAACTAGGATCAGGAATTGGTGGTACGTTACCTTAAAATTGCCATGGCACAGATGGATAAAAGTTATGAGGAGGATTTGAAGGGCCGAAAAAAGAAGAAGGGTAAGGAAATGGTGGCCATGTGGTTGATGTTGTTGTGACATTTTTAATGTTGGTGTTGGAAGAAGAAGAAGGATTCCCAGGTTGAACATTACTATGTGTTCTTGATATTTGTCTATTGGATAAATTTTTTTGCTCTTGCGCTCTATCACTTGACATGTTGGCAGAACTACAAAAGTATTCAGATAACTGTAATAGAGATAAAGAAACTCAGATACCATGAAAATGGGATGATAAATGTGGGTTGATAGGAAAATGGAAGTGAAGAGAAGAGTAATTATTATAGACAAAATAAGTTAATAAATAAATTATGTGACCTTAAATAAAATGTCAGACATTAAAGATATGACCTAAAATATTTATGGTATCTGTTATATTCTTTTCAACAAGTACGGTGAGATCCACAACCATCATAGTTATTTAAAAAGAAAAAGACATTAATAGACTTTGAATTAAAAAAAGACATGGACAACTATTAAAAATAATTATTTGATGATACACGTTTATCAATTATATTTTATATTAACAACTAAAAAATTATTTTATTAATAGATTTTTTTCCTATAACATAGTTAAATAATAATTTTATTTATTTAATATCTGAATAGTTGTTATAAGAAAATATAATAGGAGATAATATATATGACAAATAATAAAATAATATAATTAAATAAATTATAAGAAATAAAATATTAGAATATATGTGAATATTATCATCATCATTAAATAAAAATCACAACTCACAATATTAAAAATTATCTAAAAGATAAAATATTTTTTCAATTATGACATGCTAGTATCACATGCCACTACAAGACACACCAAAACATACTTTATTGCCTTTAAAAGTTATCCAACCTACACTAGATATGTGACACTCATCTTTTCACTTTCACTCTCTCACTCCTTATATTTTCAACCTTCTTACTTTCTAACAACTTTTTCGATCCAAACAAACATGAGTGATATCAGTATCAGTGAATTTGCAGGTCCACTTAATCCCAGTTTGTTATTCATTCAAGAATATCATATTTCTGCTATAGCAGGGAGAAGTGATAGAGTAAATATTATTTATTTAAATTACGTGTATTATAAGTTTTTCTATCTTTTTTGAATTATCTTTTTTACTATAATTTTTATGTCATTAGAACAATCGTATATTGATTATTAGAAAATGGACCAATGACCGATTTCTTCAGCATCCATCTCATGCTATAGTGCCACTTCTCGTACAAGTTGGGTTTTATGGAGCTTCTATGCTAGGAGCTTTTAAATTCAATCATGGTCAAATTTCTGCATTTGTAGAAAGATAGTGTCTGGAGACGCATACATTTCACTTGACTTTAGGAGAAATGACAATTACATTAGAAGATATAGGAATGTTATTAGGACTTCCATGTATAGGAAGACCAGTATGTGGCAATTCACAAATATCAAACTTGGAAGATTTATGTACTAAAACTTTTGGAATTAAACAGCCCAAATCAGAGATAAGTGGACAAAGACTATCACTTAGGCATACACATTTGGCGAGCTGCCTAAAGAGGCAAACACATTTGGCTAAAGCATGAATTTTGCAATTAGTAGGAGGATACTTGATGCCAGATAAATCTGGCAATTATGTCAACTTGAAGTATCTCCCTTTTATTATTAATTTCCATGAGTATGGACGGATGTCATGGATGCATCACCCTTTTACACATGTGGATCTGGTTAAGATTTCCTTTTATAGTACAAGACATTGTGGTCCAACCAAATCCTCCGCCTTAGGATTATTTACTATAACCACCTTTGGGTTACAAGTATATTTTCTTTATTGATATATTTCTGTTGGGTAATGTGTATTTATTTAATTACTAATTTATTTACATTTATGTAGGTGGAAGGGGGCTTACCTACCTCAAACACCCCAAGAAATTATGATTTGTAGATACAAAGAGATATTAGATTTGATGACAAATAAGACTGAGATATATATGTAATAAATCTACTAATATGATTAGTCTAATATACTAATATTGTGTGAAAATTTTATAGATTCAGTGGACCCCCTATGCATATGAGGACATCTCATAATATTGTTGCACTAGGACAGAAGTGGGTCAGGCTGCAGTGCCAATGTTTTGCTTCCACATTTGTGAGTGTCAATATCCTGACCGCATTCTACGCCAGTTTGCAGGAGTGCAAGGAATCCCTGGAAACCCCCTAGCGAGAAAGAAGCTTGGAATTGGATGCATTTTATGAAAGTCTTGCGCAATAAGGACTGGTCAAAAATTTTTTAACTGGGCATCATTAGATAGAATAATTGGCAAGAAGAAGTAATAGATGCTGATTTTACAACCGAAAGCTTGGGACTAATGTCTCCTTATATGCAATGGTACTTTGACCATACTCATTGGTTTATTGGTCAAGATTCAAGAGTGATAAATCACATAGTAAAATATAAATTTTCATCTTGTTAAAATATCTAAAATTTATATTTGTTTATAATTAGTAATTACATTTTTTTCAACTTTTATTCAGGCCAGCTTGGCACAATTGATGGAAAGTATGACTCTCTAGTAGCCCGATAGCCCTTATGTACAAAACATGAAAAAAGGTTTGTAGCAAATACAATGTGCTGCACATACTAGAAAGCAAAGACGTCCCTCTAGACAAGCTCGTGGTGATGAAGCTGGTAGTAGTAATGTTGCTAGTAGTAATAGTGCTGTTGGTACCAACCAAAGAAGAAGGAGGAGAAAGAGACCCCATGGAGGCAAAAGAAGAAATAGAGGGAGGAGGAGATGACAATGAGTAAAAAATATATTTATTATGTAAATTAAATGTGTATTTAAATGTATATTGAATTATGTTATATGTCAAATTTTTTGTTGCAGTTAATGTTGTATTATTTTTAATATCTTACAATACCTCTTTTTTAAAAAAAAATTGAATAAATTCAAAAAAATAGCAAGCAGAAAAATAAAATGAAATTTGAACAAAAATAAAAAAAATTAAAAAAAATAATAAATAAGACAAATGAAATTTAAAAAAATAATTTAAAAACCTAAAAAATAATTAAGAAATAAACAAAGTCCCCTCATAGGCACTCACTTGGTGCAGGAGTCCTTGCACCGAGTAGTCATTCGATGTAGGGACTCTTGCACCATTATGTGCCCGTGAGGGCACTTGGGAGCAGCTGGTCCCCACATTTTTATTTATTTATTTATTTCTTAATTATTTTTCAGGTTTTTAAATTATTTTTAAAAATTTTATTTATATTTAATTTGGGACAAATTTTTAATTTATTTGTTTTATTTTTTTCATAAATGTTATATTTTTTAATATAGTATTTTACTTTTTATTTTTTATGTGTATAATATTTTTATTTTATCTTAAAAATATAATATTTCAATTATTACTTTTTTTTAAAAAAAGTAATTTATGCATATATAACATTATATGAGATGTACTAAGAAGAATAAGTGAGAATGAGTGATTGAAAAATAACATATAGATCTTATCTAATTACACATACTTTCTCACAAGCACACGCCTGCTTTTTTCTTTATAATGTGAAATGAGAGTGACAGGTGAATGACTTCATTTTTCTTTATGATGTGAAATGAGAATGATAGTGGTAGGTGAGAGGGATAGATAACAATGGATGGTAAAAATTAATCAAAAGATAAAAATAATGAGGGTAAATAAAATTTATACTAAAAATTAAAATTTATAAGAAGAAAAAATGGCGTAAAAAATTAAAATAGTAGAAAAATAGATAATTTTATAAGGAAAAAAATCACACTTTTACTTTAGAGAAAAGTGAAAAAAAAATAGTAGAGTTTGAGTTTTTAAATGTATTTTAAATTATGTTGTATGTTAATTTTTTTAATTAATCATTGTTTTATTTTTAATTTGTTGCAACACCTTTTTTTAAAAAAATAAACAAATTAAAAAAATAAGATAAATAAAATAATAAAATAAAAAACTTTAAAACATAATAAATATATAAAAAATAAAATTTAAAAAAAAAGAGAAAAAAATGTGGGGGCTAGTTGGCTCCCACATGCCCTCATGGGCACTCAATGGTGCAGGAGTCCCTACACCGAATGACTACTGCATGTGGGGACTCTTGCACTAAGTGAGTGCCCGTGAGAACATGCAGGGGCTAGCTAGCCCCCACGTTTTTTATTTTATTTTTAAATTATTTTCTTCTTTTATTTTTTCATATGTTAATTTTTTTATTTTTGATTTGTATTTAACTTGTTCACTTTTTAATTTATTTGTTTTTATTTTTTTATGAATATAATTTTTTTAATTTATTTTTTCTTTTATGACGTGAAATGAGAATTATGGGAGCAGGTGAGAAAATAATGATGGAATGGATAGATAAAAACGGACGGTGAGAATTGATGAGACACGATACAATGATACAATGAAGAAAAAGTTACGCAAAAGAAGATCAAACTGAAAAAGTAGAAGATCCCATTTTTACTTATATCGATAAAAAAAGTAGATATTCTTATAAGAAAAAAAAACACACATGTGTAAAGTGAAGAAAAATTACACCTATACTCCATATGAATATGATGAGTGTCATATCATATCATTGGTCCATCCTTCAGATTGAGAAGCATGGAAACACTTTGACATAGTGTATCTAGATTTCGCCAATGAGCCACGCAATGTTAGGCTCGGTCTGTGTACAGATGGGTTTATCCCTTATATTCAGCACAATACACTATATTCATGTTGGCCAGTTTTAGTGGCACCATACAACCTACCACCAGAGATGTGCATGACTGCACCGTATATGTTTCTTATAGCCATTATATCTGGCCCAGGTAATCCAAAGGCTGGCATCAATATGTATATGCAGCCGCTCATTGAAGAGCTGAAATTGTTGTGGGACGGAGTATCCACCTTTGACATTTCAACAAAGTAGGATTTCCAAATGTTAGCAACGTTGATGTGGACAATAAATGACTTTCTAGCATATGGAATGTTGTCAAGATGGAGTACTGGAGGTAAGTTGGCATGTCCCTACTATATGCATAACTCAAAAGCATTTGCTTTGCATCATGGGAGAAAGAACACCTGGTTTGATTGTCATCGCTAGTTTTTGCTAGCTAATTATGCTTTTAGGAGGAATAAAGATGTGTTTCTCAAGATCGAATTGACATGATCTCCCGCCGCCTATATTAAGTAGGGAGGAATTATGGGAAGAAGTTAGAAGACTACCTAAAGTTGTTGAAAATGGGCTTTCCAGGGCTCAAGGTTTTGGGTTTGAGCACAATTGGGAAAAACAGAGTATTTTTTGGGAGCTCCCCTATTAGAAAAGTTTTCTAATTTGTCACAATATGGATGTCATGCACATAGAGAAAAATGTGTTTGATAACATTTTTAATATTGTAATGGACATCCAAGGAAAGACAAAGAATAACCTTAAGGCAAGGATGGTTCTGGTGGAGTTCTATAAGCATCATGAATTAGAGTTACAAGACTTAAGTAACAACCGAGTGATTAAGCCAAAAGTTAAATTCGCATTGATGCTAGAGCAGAGAAGAGCCATCTTTGAGTGGGTGGAAGGTTTAAAAATGCCTGATGTCTTCAATTTTGTTGAGATGTGCTGACACGAAAGATGAAAAATTATTCGAAATGAACAGCCATGATTGTCACATTTTCATGGAATATTTGTTGCAATCACTTTTAGTACATTGCCTGAGCAAGTTTGGAAGCCTATCACTGAGATAAGCCAATTTTTTAGAGAATTTTGTTCAACAAAGTTGAAAGTGGACGAGTTGACGTAAATGGAATACAATATTCATATCATCCTTTACAAGCTGAAAAGAATATTTCCCCTTACATTTTTTGACTTGATGGAACATCTACCTGTTTATCTCCTATATGAGGCTCGAGTTGGTAGACTGGTATAATATCGATGAATGTATCCTTTTGAGAGGTATTAAATAATTCATTAATATTATTTTTCTATATTATTTTAATTTGACATGATTTAATTCTGACCAAACTATTTCTTTCAAATTTAAAGGTTTCTAAACAAAAGTAAGAAGACAGTAAAGAATAAAGCTCAAGTGTAAGGTTCTATTTACGAAACTTATTTGGCATAAAAGATATCATATTTTTGTTCTTATTACTTTGAATCCCACATACATTCAGTGAGAACAAGAGTTGGTCGAAATGTCTGTGTACAAGAAGGGACAAGCCACCTAACCACATTATCAATTTTTAACCAATTTGCGTGCATCCCTCTGGAAAGAGTCTCACTACATATTTGGATGATAGAGAATTTATGACAACTCATCTTTACGTCCTTCTCAATTATGATGAAGTGAAGTCATATCTTGAGCAAGAAATACTTTATTACTTAGTGATGATGTGACTACATTTAATCAAATAGTTTCTAAGTATTATGTATACTCATTGACTTCACTTTTGTATCACAGCAATTTTGAACAATATTATAGAAGTTTAAATCCTCACTTCATGGCAGGTGATATTGATAAAATTATTTATCAACATTTTGTCTTCTGGTTTAAAAACCTTGTAAGTGGCCTAATGATTTAATTAGATTAAATATAATATTAGGTACATATTCAACCTCAGATTTTCAGTATTTCATATATCAGGGACTTGGCTTGGGGACCAATTAGAAAGGTAGAGACGTGGCCAATATATTTTGTAAATGGATACAAGTTTCATATGGATTCTTGGAGCGTTGGCAAGAAAACAATCAATAATGGGGTGTACGTTAAAGGAGCTAGAGTGGGCGGTGGAGAAAATCATTATTTTGCGGTCCTCAAAGAGGTCATACAATTATAGTATTTTGGTGAACCTACACAAAAGATTGTTTTATTTTATTATGATTGGTTTGATCCAGTATTGAATTACAGAAATTAGACATACAGGAAGATGTGAAAATTTGATCCATTTGTCTTTACACATCGGGCAATACAAGTATAGTTTGTACCTTATCAGATAAGAAGTAGAGAGAAATCAGACTAGTGGATTGTCATAAAGACTAGGCCAAGTCTAGTAGACAACCAAGAAAGATTAGAAGTTGCCTACCAGAATGAACAATCTCATGTTTCTGTTGTATATAGTGATTTATTAAATGATAATTTACAAAAACATGGACATTACAAAAAAATAACTTACGAAAGTGAAGGAGAGGAAGAACATCAAAATGAACAAGCGGAGGAAGAAAATGGAGAAAAAGTTGACAACAACGATATAGATGAAAACCAATCTCAAGATGAAGACAAAGAAACAAATGAAGAAAGTGACAACAGTGATACTTAATTTTTTTTCATATTGTATAATATATCATTTTTATTTATTAATCTTTCTTCGATAAATTCACATTGACTTACATTTTTTCTCTTGTAAAAATTTATAAACTTAATGATTATTAATACAGTCATATCCAATTAAAAATATTTCATTAATCTTTTATAATTTTTAAAAAATAACACATCAAAACAAATTATTTTAAAAAATATATAAGGAGCTCATTATTTTCATATTCTTCTCACTATTTAAAATTTTTAGATAATTCTTCTCTAATTTAATCTGTCATTCTTTTTTATTTTTCTTATTTATAATATTTTAAATTTATGGCTCTGTTATTTTTTTAATTATAATTTTTATATTGTCTAACTTAATAATAATTAAAAATATTGGAGACATAACAATATTATATAAACATAACAATATATTTCAAAAATTTTCTCATACTTTTTAATTATTTTTTATTTTTATAATTAAAAAAATCTATATAAATGTAAATACATAAATATAATAAATTTATAAATTCATATTATTCTAATTTTTTTTATTTTTGAAACATATCAAACAAATAATTTAAAAAATAATTTAATATGTGCTTGAGAGCCTGGCTCTCAAGTTTTTAAGATTTTAATTATATTTTTTTATATTTTTTATTTTAATAATAATTAAAAATAATATAAACATAACTATATTATATAATTTTTTAAATAGATTTGTTCTTATAAAAAATTTAAAAGAATATTTCTTATAAAATATTTTTATTTTTTTGACATCAACATAAGATTTGTATATAAAATAAAGCATAATAAATTTTAAATATATATATTATTATTATATATGTTGGTATAAAATAAAGTATATATATATATATATATGATACTATCTCTTCACAATCTTTTTTGTCTCCATCTCCAAATATAAAATAATTTTTTATTCACCATTATATTTTTAGCATGTTTTTAAAGATATATATATATATATATATATTACTGATGTTCAGTCGGAGGCGATAGTTTGGATATTTCCTACTACTATTTAGTGAATGCATCAATCAGAAAATTTCGGTGTGAGGGATGACGCGGAGAGATATATATTCCTACTGAATAGCAATAAAAAATATGGGGAGAGCAGTCGTAAATATATTCTGTAAAAATTAGTAGGAATTCTTCGGTAATAAACTATACATATTCCCATAGTGTCGAAAACTATCATCTCAAACTCCACAAGCTTTTGCCACCTGTCTTTGTAATATATATATATATATATATATATATATATATATATATAACTTAGCTAGACATCCTGCCACATGTGTTGCTCGACATACAGGGTGTCAACCAAAACGTGTTGCTCAGACTTTTTTTTTTTCAAATTTTGTGATCTGTTAAAAAAAATAAATTATAAAATAAATATGAATTTATTATATTTATGCGAATTTTTTACCTTTTAATGTTATGTAGACTTTTTTCATTATGTAATTATTTAACTATTTAAAGAAAAAAAAGAACAATTAACTTATATGACATATTTATAATTTATTTGAAGATATGCTCAAAAAATCATTTTAAACTTCTTATTGCAAAAAAATGATTAATTTACATATTTTGATGTAAATGAATTGTTTATTTTATAATGAAAATAAAATAATAAATTTACAAAATTTCATATGAAATAATTTAATCTTGCTCTTCATCTTGTATAATTTTTGTATCTTTATTGCTCTTCCATCTTTCTGCACTAGATTAGAATGTTCTAGGAAGACAAATTAATAGCTCCAAATAAATTAATAGGTCATCTTCTTGTTGACACATAAGAATCTCTTCTTGTTAACACATAAGAATGTAAACATTAGAGGCGAGAACCATGAAAAAGGAAGAGTAAAAAGGAGATATTGAACAGAAAATTTGAATGAGAAAAATTGAATACCTGCATGTGGAACAGATTGATAACCTTAATAGAAGAAGAATATTGAAAAAATAATAGTTTGATAGGAAGATAAGAAAATTTTGATAGAAAAATATATTGAGTTTTTACCTGTATAGAAGAAGACAAAATAGAAACAATTATACACTGTCATGAAAGAAAAGCAAAATTGTTAAAGTAGAAGAGAAGAATAATGTGATACCGGTAAGAAAATAGAAGAGACAAATGATATGAGAGAATTTTACTTGTATCTCTGAACTATAATATTAGAGAAGAGGAAGATGAATAAGAGTGTAAATAGAAAAGAAAAGATAAAATGTTCAGAAGAGGGAGAAGAAATTCTTATATAAAATTAATTAGGTAGGAGGATGAATATTTGTAAGTGCGAGTAAAATTTGGATGGTCTCACGAAAAAAGAAGACTGAAAGAAATAATATCCCGTGAGAAAATTTGGAACCCAAACTTTTTTTTTCTTTATGGTCGATTGAGAAATTTGTAATATTAGGAGGTTTTTTTTTTCTTTATGTTGAAATATATAATATGATTGTCAAAAATAAATTAAAAATTTAATTCTTATTTAAATTAATAACTTTAAATTATTTAATATTATAAACACACACAGAGTGCTTGACACCCACTGTGTTGATGTGTATATATCATATATATACACACACACATCTATATTATAATATATATATATACTATATTATATTATAATATATATCATATATAATTTAATATAATATATCTAACACATGTATATGTGCTATATATGTACATATTATTTTATATATAATATAGATATATAATATGTTAAATACTATATATATATATATAAAATTTATATATGTTATATATGATAGATACATGTATTTATATTTCACAGCAAAACTTTTTTTTAGTATTCATATTCATCTAATTTAATACTAAATAATAATCATATCAATTGAAAAACATTAGTCAAATCCTCTCTAATTTAAAAATATGAAAAATTAATTTATGTATAAACTACTAAGTTAAAAATTTAATACAAATATTTTACATTATAAAGTGAAGTAATAATAAAAGATCTCAATAGTAATGTAAATTTTAGTTATCTAAAAGTTATTCATTATCAATACTTTCATGTTAAGAAAGACACACCTTGTTATTTGAAACTTTTACATTAAAAGTGTTAAAATTAAAATTATTAAAAATTAAAACTACATATATTTTAAATTACATAAAATAATTTTTAACCATATATATATATATATATATATTTATGTTATGTATAAGTATGTAATTATTAAATCATATATATATATATATAAATAGTTTAATTTTTAGGAAAATTGTATTTATTTGTTTATATATATATATATGTGTATATTTAAATATAACTAATTATATTTAAAAAATAGTTAAAAATTATTTAAAGTAATTTTAAATATAGTTAGTTTTGCTTGTTAATAATGTTAATATTTTTAAATTGAAATATTTCACATAATAAGGCATATTTTATTAGCCTGCCACAAGCCTGATAATTTCATAGAAATAATGGTGATGACTGATGAATAATTTTGAATTACTAAAGTTAAGGGTTATAGATATGAGTATTTGTATGAGTTTAAAGTTTTAGTATCTTATAATTATAAGGTTATATATATATATATATATATATATATATATTTAATAAGTTAAAATAAAAAATTTAAATTTTAAATTTAAATAGTCATTACAATCATTATATAAAACTTTATTGATATGCAAGAATAATTTATGTATAAACTATTAAGTTAAAAAATTAATACAAATATTTTAGATTTTAAAGTGAAATAAAGAAAGAGATCTCAATAATAATGTAAATACAAGTTATTTTAAAGTTACTAATTATCAATACTTTCATGAAATAGTTAAGGTGGTAGTGCACTAATTGAAAGATAATTAAAAGGAATTAAGAAAGATACATCTTGTTACTTGAAATTTTCACATTAAAAACATTAAAATTAAAATTATCAAAAATTAAAACTAGTTATATTTTAAATTACATAAAAATAATTTTGAACTATATATATATATATATATATATATATATATATTGGTAAAGTAGAAAAGAAACAAAACAAAGAAAAAACACTAATAGAGGACACTCAAACCCAACTTATCTTTCAGCAAAAGGGAACCCATCAAAGGCAGGGGGTTCTTCCAAAGCTTCTAGTCAGAACATTAAGAGGAACCAAATTTCGCCAGAAAGTCAGCATAAGCATTTGCCTCTCTATACACATGATAAATCTTCACCATCCACTGCCTCTTCTGGAGATTTCTAATATCATCAAGAACCTGTGAAAATTATGGCAAACACCATTCTGTAGGAGAGAGGCCACCTCCGAAGAATCAGTCTCACAATGAATTCTTCTATGACCTTCATTCCAAACAAAGTCAAGGCCATTTTTAACAGCTAAGAGCTCAGCATGTAACACATCACCATGGCCAACATAGTTTGAGAAACCAACTATATATATATATATATATATGTTATCATTAACTCATATATATAATAACATACATATACATAATATATATATATATATATATATATATTATTTATTTTCAAGAAAAATAGTATTTATTTGTTTATATATATTGAGTATATTTAAATATAACTAATTATATTTAAAAATAGTTTAAAATTATTTAAAGTAATTTAAAATATAGTTAGTTTTACTTTTTAATATTGTTAATATTTTTAAAGTGAAAGATTTCACATAATAAGGTATATTTGTTTTTAATAATATTTCCTTTGAATTTTGCATAAATAAAATATATATCTATCTCAATTATTGTTTATAAAATATTTAATAAAATACTTATAAAAATACTTGAAATTAATATATTTAAAGTATTGGTGATAAATAAATTTGAAATAACAACTGAGATCTTTTTTCTTAAATTCTTTTTATAATTTAAAATTTTTTTCTTAATGTTTTAATTTACTAACTTATATATTAATTAATCATACATATCAATAAATTATTATATAACCAATGTAATTATTATTTAAATTAAAAAATTTTAGTTAAATAAATCTTAACTTAGTTAAATGTAATTAGTTAAATTTAATTGTATTATAATATTATAAAGACACACATAGTGCTTGACATGTTGTGTGTTGAGCGCACATAGTGTATGTGTGCATATATATATATATATATATATATATATATATATGATATCTAGTATTTTTATATAGATTTTAATTCTTATCTTGGTCTATTTATATTTTTGTCGATTGAAATTCTTCAATTTTATTACACTTTGTAATTTATTAGGTCTAAATCAATTTTGGATGAAAAATGAATTATTTTCATATTCTAGAACTTAAATTATTAAATACTCAATTTAATCTATTTGGGCATTTTTCAGAAATTAATTTTGGAGATTTCTTGATGATGTAACGCTAAGGTAGACTTTTTTGCTAACATGGATGCTGATGTGACACTCTTGGGATGAGTAGCATGCTGACTTGGCACTCTTTTCTGCTGACCTGCTGACATAGACATGTGAGGCCCTCATTTCAGATCTGTCTAGCCCTTTTTGCCATGTATGCAACCACCGCTTCCCCAAACTTTACTAAAAATGGAAGCTTCCCTTCTTACACTTTTTCTGCACCAAAAAAGCATGTTCTGTTGCCTTTAATTCATGAATCTGCAGCAATATTTCAGATCTCTTTTAGCAGCAGCAGAACAGCCACACTCCAGCACTTTTGAAAGTCAACTTGAGGGCATCTAGGGTAGAATATTCCAAAGGCATAAGAGGCTTCAGTTTTGTACTTCAGAACATTATTCTCTTGGCTGTAACAGCAAAATTCGCAGCTCCTCTTTCCTCTGTCTTTCTCTCTACTACTGTTTTGGTATTTTTACTCTCATGAAGGGCTAAATTCCTATTGTAATCAGTCATTAGGAACTTGGGATGTTGTAGCTTGAACTTCAGTGCAAGATAACTGTTTTATTCTCCATTTCATCTCATTTTCGTTTTCTGTTATGTTCTTGTGTTTAAGTTGATGCCAAATTCTGATATGAACTTGTATAATCAAAAATTGATTTTTATTTGAGATATAACCTTGCTTAACTAATTGGAAAAGTAAGTAAAATGAAATGGCTAGGTTAGATAATATCTAACTTGATTTGGTTGAGGTCTTTTAAAGTTGCATCTAGCTATAGATTAATGAAATTTTTCTTAACTATGGTTAGAAGCATTACAGTTCTGGAAGTTCTTCTAGACTTCTTTTCCTAAAATCAAATGGTGAAATGAGAATAAGACTGAATCAATGAGTTAAGTAGTGATAGCTACAAACCCATAAATCCTAGTGGCTGGTTACATATTCTGTTTGCTGTCAACTTTCTCTGTTATTGGTTTGTTGGTTTGCTGTTGTTTACTATTATCACTGGGAAAACGGGCCGCCCGGCCCAGCCCGTAACGGGCTAGGGCAAAAAACGGGCTGGGCCGTTTTTGGACGGGCTTGGATTCTTATGTCCAAGCCCGCCCATGCTAGCCCGCGGGCCAAACGAGCCGACCCGCGGGCTAAGCTTTTTTTTTTAATTTTAATAATATAATATAAAATTAATTTAGTTAATATTTTTTGGATAAAAATAAGAAATATATTAAGTAGAAAACAAAAAAAATAAGTTAATATATTCTAAAATTGTATGTTTTTCTAGAATTTTGGAATTTCTCCATTCCAAAATTGTATGTTAACTCATCCAAATCAATTATTTAGGATAAATTCCAAAATGAATTGATGAGTTAAACAAAAAAAAAGTTAAGAATGGATTGATAAATTCTAAAATTGTAGGATAAACAAAAAATTTTAGGATAAATTTCAAAATTGTATAATATGAAATTATGAATTTATTGTAAAAATTTTTTTTTTATAAAATACGGGCTGGCCTGTGGGCCCTGCCCGTTTGGTCCGCGGGCTAAACGGGTCTGCGGGCTAAACGGGCCAGCCCGTTTAGGCCCGTTTTTAAACGGGCTAATTTTCTAATCTCCAAGCCCACCCATATACGGGTGGGCCGGGCTTGGCCCGCGGGTAAAAGCCCGTTTTACCAGTACTATTACTGTAATTTTTATGTTACTATCACAACCAAACCCCCCATGCAGTTAATTAGGGTAATCAATGTTAAAAATAATTAGTGGTTAGAAGTGATGCTCCTTGAGTGAATATGACCTGGGGGATCACTATATTGCAAAATTGTCACGATTTCAATTTTGGGTGATTCGGCATCGTAGTGGCGTGAACCAATACACACACACACACACACACACACACACACACACACACACACACACACACACACACACACACACACACACACACACACACACACACACACACACACACACACACACACACACACACACACACACACACACACACACACACACACACACACACACACACACACACACACACACACACACACACACACACACACACACACACACACACACACACACACACACATATAACACATATACATGTGTTAGATATATTATATATAAGATAATATGTATAACACATATACATGTGTTAGATATATTATATATAAGATAATATATATAGACACATATACATGTGTTAGATATATTATATTTAAGATAATATATATATATATATATATATAACACATATACATGTGTTAGATATATTATAATTTTGTTAAATTATATATATATATATATATGCAAGGCTTCTTTTAGTATTTATATTCATTTAATTTAATAATAAATAATAATCATATCAATTTAAAAATAATAAACAAATCCTCTCTAATTTAAAAATATGCAAGATTAATTTATTTATAAACTATTAAGTTAAAAAGTTAATGCAAATATTTTACATTATAAAAGTAAACTAAAGAAAAAAAGATCTCAATAGTAATCTAAATAATAGTTATTTCAAAGTTATTCATTATCAATACTTCGAAGAAATAGTTATGGTGATAGTGCACTAATTGAAAAATATTTAAAAGAAGTTAAGAAATACACATTGTTATTTGAAATCTTTCACTTTAAAAGTATTAAAATCAAAATTATTAAAAACTAAAACTACTTATATTTTGAATTACATAAAAATAATTTTGTACCATATATATATAATTTATTTTTTTATGAAAAATTGCATTTATTTGTGTATATATATATATGTTAAGTATATTTAAATATAACTAATTATATTAAAAATAATTTAAAATACAGTTAGTTTTACTTTTTAATAATGTTAATATTTTTAAGTTGAACTATTTCACATAATGAGGCATTTTTTTAATTTGATTTATTAACCCTAGACAATCCTAATAATTTCATAAAAATAACGCTGATGTATAATGAGTAATTTTGAATTACTAAAGTTAAAGGCTATAGAGTATTTGTATTTGTATGGTCTAGCGCAGATGGGTCCCCTCAGTAGACTAGACTTGTTTTGCTTTCCTGACTTATCAAAAAAAGTTTTAGGATATTATGGTTATAAAAAGATTAATGATATTTAATTTGGGATTTTATAGTATATATTTCATAAGTTAATAAAAATTAGAATTTTTAAATTTAAATAGTTATCATTACATTTGTTATATAAAAATTTAATGATATACAAGAATTATTTATTTATAAACTATTAAGTTAAAAAATTAATAAAAATATTTTAGATTTTAGAGTGAACTAAAGAAGAAAGATCTCAATATTAATGGAAATATAAGTTATTTTAAAATTACTCTTTATCAATGCTTTCATGACATAGTTAGGGCGATAGTATACTAATTGAAAGATAATTAAAATGAATTAAAAAAGACATACCTTGTTACTTAAAATCTTTTACATTAAAAGCATTAAAATTAAAATTATCAAAAATTAAAACTAGATATATTTTAAATTAAATAAAAATAAATTTGAACTATATATATATATATCTATTTTTATGTATATGTATGTTATTATGAACTCATATATATATATATATATATATATATGTTATTTATTTTCTAGAAAAAAATGTATTTATTTGTTTATATATATTGAGTATATTTAAACATAACTAATTATATTTTAAAATAGTTTAAAATTATTTAAATTAATTTAATATATAGTTAATTTTAATTTTTCATAATTTTAATATTTTAAAGTGAAATAATTCACATAATAAAGTATATTTTTAAAAAATATTTCTTTTGTATTTTGCATAAATAAAATATATATCTATCTCAATTATAGTTTATAAAATATTTAATAAATATATATAAAAATACTTTAAATTAATATATTTATGGAAGTTTTAATGATAATTAAATTTGAAATAACAACTTAGATCTTTTTTCTTAAGTTTATTTTATAAATTAAAATATTTGTCTTGATTTTTAATTTACTATCCTGTATATTAATTAATCTTATATATCAATAAATTATTATATAAAAATGTAATTATTATTTAAATTAAATAATTTTAACTAATTAATTTAAATTTTTTAAAAATATTTATATAAATTTTTATTATATTATAATATTGTAAACACATATAGAGTGCTCGACACTAACGTATTGTTTGGTTGAAGGGAAATGAAGGGGAGGAGAGGAATTTGTTTAATTTAGTCTTGTTTATTTCAATTAGTTGGAAGGGAGGGGAGAGAAATGTAAGTGAAAAATCTCTCCCTCCTCTTATTTTCTTTCCCTCCGAAAGTGGGGGGATTTTGAAGAAAGAAAAATTGTAACAATATAAAAGACATAAATACTCTCAATAATTTTTTAATTTTTATATCCACATATATATTTAAAACAATTGTTATGTATTATATTTTTCAAATTAGAAAGTAAACTTAGTAAAAAAAAAGTTTGTTAAATTATATGAAATATTGTTGTGAAATCTTATTTGATGAGAATAGTTTTTCTTATTTCAATATATATATATATATATATGTAAAAGATTTTATAAGACTTGTTGCTGCCACTGAAATTGCTTGAAAATTTTTATATAAACAAACATATTTTATTGAGAGTATTTATGTCTTTTAAAAGATTTTATTTTGCTTTTTAAATAAAATATATTATTTTATTTTGCTTCTATATGTGTTTATATATAAAAGTTTATTATTGTTGTAACATTATTGTTGTAAAAATAGTCTTGCAAAGACTTTGTATTTCAAAAGAGAGAGTTAAGTCCTACATTGCTTGGAACAAGAAGGGGAAGAGCTTTTATATACTAACATATGTTAGTAGGCTAATAAAGGACTAAGGAAAGTGGTGAGCTCGTGAGCTCAAAATCTCAGGCTAGTATAGTGCAAATCATTTGATTTTCTCCCTGCACGTGCGATAAATTGGATTGGGCTTAGTTTTTCTTTACAAAAATAAAAATAATATTTTATTTATTTTTATTTACTTACCTGAACAAAGGCATATTTGATAGTTATGAAATTGACTTAGTCAATGTTAGGAAATTAAAGGCAGACAATCTGGTTTTATTATTTTAAAATAATTTCAAAACTGCCTATAAATTTTCTAAAACTGCCCATAAATTTCGAAACTACCCATAAATTTCTTAGAGGAATTTGTTTAATCATGGAGGGAGTTTTATAGATGCAAGATTATTTATGTAATCACGGAATAATTTTCCTTAAGGACAATGTCTCTATATACATGACTCAAATTATAATTGTGTTGGTTTCTATATTTTACAACAGTTATTGGCTAGAAGTGTTTTGTCATTATCTAATGAGTAAGGAAAATTTATGTGAGTGAAGTGCACCATTCAATTTCATTGGGATTGTAAAAGGTACAATCATATGAAGCATACTATGCATGTAATTTGCATTATAGCAATCAGCAGGAGCAACTTTGTTCAATTATATGTTCCATTCAATTTTAGAATGTTGTGGCCTTATATATAAAGTACAATGTCCTTAGTCACAAAAGGCAATTGTTTTCACAAAATTATCATCTATAGCTGTAGCAACCTGATTGAATGGTTTATGCTGAAATTGTAATTAATTGCAGTTAATTTCCTTTATGTTGTCTATAAATAACCTTAGTTGTATTGTATTCACTAGTTGAATAAAAAGAGAATAATTCACCATATCCTCTAATCTCTCTTATTCCCTCCTTGGGAATTTTTCCCTTTCATTTATTTTCCCCTAATTTTATCATGGTATTAGAGTGAGTTTTCCTGACTCGTGACTCATGAAAGTCTTTCTCTTTGGCTTTCTTTATCTCACCCGTGAGTTTTTTTTGTACCCTAAAGAACTAAGTTCTTGCTAATTACAATTCTCTTCTTCTTCCAACATGATTCAAAGCCTGATTTGGTGATTCCTTCCATCTTTCTTTCTTGTCTTCTTGAAGAAACGTTGATTCCTTGTACTATTAAAAAAAAGACACTTCTTTCTCTTCTGACCAATCTAGTTTCTCGTTCGCCTATTAGAAAGCAATACCGGTTCTTTCTTTCTTGACCGAGAGATTGTGTGTTTTCTATCCACTTCTGCAAAACTCTGCTATGTACAAAGATGAACCTTGCCCAACAGAGACGAACCTCACTTTCTCACTGAGTCATACGAAGACCACGACTTCCCTCTAACCGCTTGTCTCTTCCCTTCTTTCAGACGAGATCAAGATTTGAATCGGCCGATTAAGAGGTAACCTCTGGTTTCAGATCCCCCTAACATGTTTTTCAAGAATCCTTATTCTTCCATCTTCTTGATGCGATAGCTGCAGGTACTGGAGAAATGGTGACAAGGGGTAGGTCTGAACGATCCAGAGGGACCAATATGAACTCCACCTATTAAAGGAATCTCATCTTTTAGGATCTTCAAATTTGATTCATATTTAGTAGCTTCTGAAGTATTTTCTGAATAGCTTTGTCTTCCTCTGACTTGGATTCGAATCAAAGTTGATTTGCTTTGACAAGGTTTTCTCATTCTTCTCGCATAATATAATAAATTCAATGATTCTCTTCTTCATATTGTTTTTTTTTGTCATTTTCAACCTATGATTGCTATGGATTCCAGTGCTAGTTTGTCTGTTAGCAAGTTGGGGAATGAGGATGTTGATGTTATGGAGAAAGATCCAAAAATATCCAACAGGACGATACTTTGAAATTGTATTTCAAGGTCCTACATGGATTACATTGAAGTCATCATTTTTAATTTTGGGTCTGTGTCTTGCTGTTATGTGGCGTTTAGTAGTCTCTTCTAGTGATTCATGATTAATGATTCATGTTGTGTTCCTTGTCTAATCTACAATTACCCTCTTTTTACTCCATAGCTAGTTTCTTGCAGAAATTGGTTTAGTGTCTATTGAACAGCAGATGCATGAGATCGAGTTGGCACAAAGTGATAATCTGGAGACGAGCAGAAAGAACAAATAAGTAAATTTGTTATTTGTAGTTGCAAAACTTCTATGAATTAAGGACAAATTACAATGTCCAAGTGTAGTTTGAGTACTCTTTTGTTGGGTTTTGGCAGTAAAGATGCAGAGAAATTCGTTTTTTTCGTTGATCAATTGGGTTTTTTTTGGTTCAACAAATGAAAGAATGATGGCTCTTCATTTCTTGGTTTGACTCTCTTCTTTGAGTGCATTTTGTTTTTCATCCTTGAAGCACTCATTTCAATGGTGACATTCTCTATATTTGGACGATTTGTGCCTGGTAGTTTGAGGCCAAGTTTCTTTGCAATTAATGCAATAGTTTTTGTTATTCAATATGCTTTGTGGTTGATACTAGGGGTGGGCATGGGTTGGAACAGTTCAAGTTGAGGGGAGTCTCAACTTGAACTGACCATATACTGACGAGTTGGATCAGGTTCAACTTTTTTTTTTGAACTAAACCCAACCCAACCTGCAGTAAGCAGTTTAGGTCAGGTGGGTTGGCAAGTTGACAGATAGAGTGAGTGAGAGAAAGTGATGAGTTGGGTTTTATAGCATCAACAAATTTAAAATTCAATTCTCAGTGCTAGAAATCACATTGCATTTCCCCGAATAAATTCCAAATTTGCAAATCAGCCCCCAAGTTCCTTCACTTTCCCTCTCTGTCTTTCGTTGCCTACCTTATACAACTATGGGATTTAGCTTTCGGAAGCTTTGGCTCTACTAAGCTTAGCTCGTGCTAGATCTGGATAGATACTCTAATTTTCTCTCTATTTTTACTCTACAAACTGTGTGATGCTACTGCTTGAGTAGAAGAGGTAGAAATGTTGAAGCTATTTAAAGCAGAGGCATCACACATTTACACTTACTTGCCTTTTATTTCAATTTCTTGTTATTCAAACCAAAATTATTATTCTGATTTGTCAATTTTCCTCTACATTAAGACTAAAATCCAAATACAAATTCTGCTATATCAGTAGTGGAGGTCCATCTCTGGTTCATACGAACCATTTAGGAGATTCCAGAGAGAGCCACAGTACAAGGGAGATTTATCTGTTCGGAGAGGAGGAGGAGCTTTTGAGTCGAGCTGGAGTGGAAAGGATCAGAGAGACTGAGAAAGTACTAATTAGAGAGATTGAGAAAGTACTGAGGAACACTAAGGAGCCGTCGAGCGATTGGCGAAAACTGAAGAAGAAGAATAAGTCAGAAGTTGAAGGCTTGAAGCTTGTTGAGGATGAGGGATTGGGAATAGGAAAGTGAATAGGGAAGTCTCAAGTCTGAATTCTAGTATGAAAAAAAAATTAAAAAAAAAGCTATCAGGTTGGCGGGTTGGATTGGGTTGAAAATCTTCAACAAGCAACCTGACCCGCTAGTGGTCGAGTTGAAGATTTTCAACCCAACCCAACCCGCAAACCCAACCCAACTATACGAGTTTGGTTGGTTTGGTGGGTTGGGCAGGTTTCATGCCCACCCCTAGTTGATATTATAGAGGAAACCCATCCACTTATTTGTTATCCTACCTTTCATGCCCACCCCTAGATGATATTATAGAGGAAACCCATCCACTTATTTGTCATCCTGTCAAAGATGTTCTTTGCAGGAGTCTCTTTATTGGCTGCTCTTGGGTTTCTTCTTTATGGTAGAAGATTTTTCCTGATGCTACAACGCTTCCCTATTGAATCCAAAGGGTAGCTTAAGAAGCTGCAAGAGGGATGATTATCTCTTTATTCTTTTGGGTTACTATTACATATTCTTGGACGATGTTCCAGGTTTTGCTGTAATTGGTCCACTGTTATATGTGGGCTATTATCATTTTTTTTGTCCAATTGGTAGGCTCTTATATATGGTAGAATTGGTTGTGCTACTTTATCTGTTTGTGATCGTTGTTCGATACAAATGTTTTTCATGTTGATTTACGGGGTGTGAATTTACGAAGTACAGTTCTTGAGAACCTTGTATCTTGTTTGAAGACTTTGTTAAGAAATTTTTTTTGCATTTTTTTGGTGTTCTGATTTTCAAGTTGGGATTAGTTTAGTTTACCATAGCTCCAACTTGACGGGGAGTGTTGAAATTATAATTAATTACAGTTAATTTTCTTTATGTTATCTATAAATAGACATAGTTGTATTGTATTCATTAGTTGAATAATAAGAGAACAATTCTCCATATCCTCTAATCTCTCTTATTCCCTCGTTGGGAATTTTTCCCTTTTATTTATTTTCCCCTAATTTTATTCGTTTATTTTATCATCCATACCAAGCATATCTGCAGCTCCACGTTGTCATTCACATCCTAAAGTAGGCAGAGTCATTATATATATCAGTGCTGTTAGCTACAAGTTGAACCTATAAGACTATGTATATATATAAAAAATGCATGCATAAGTAATACCATGTAATCTGAAGCAAATTGAAGGAAACTGTGCCCTAGATGCTTGGATCGAAATTCGCATGAGGTGGCTTGAACTCAGAAACTGCATTGATTTGCGTTGAAGCTTCAGTGGACATGGCCTGATGTTGTGAGGCCACGAGATGTTAACGAAAAGGACTTGAAGGAGAGGAGTTCAGTAGATTGAAGGGTTCCGAGTGCGATAACATATTTATCCATGTCATGTTATATATAGAGCCCATGCGTCGATTTAATTTTACTTTTCCTAATTAAGCATTTTTAAATATGAATTATAAAAGTAAGATTCTGCTTTATATCTGAAGTATATACCTGGTACAATGTTTTTAGAATCATAGAACGTAAGATGTCCTAAATTTAATTCTGATTAAAAGAAAAAAAAAGTGACATGAATGGAGGTTCAATCAAGTATAGAGGCTACTTCTACTACGTGAAGGGTGTAGTAACGGTTTTTATTTATTTAGTGTTTTTTTGAATTTTTATCTTTTTTATTTTAATTTAAAATTATTATTTCATATTTATTATTAGGTTTACAATCATCATTGAATCAGTTGTTACTTGTAATTTAAAAAAAAAAAGAGAGAAAAATGCTAGATAAATGGGAGTCAGTGATCCAACAGCTCGTATGTGCAGGAGGTAACTCATATATCTACTTCAATGCAATGTATTTAATTTGTCCCTTTCTCTAGCTGCTTTAATTTGTTTAGGCTTGTCTACCTTTGCTTGTAAGCTTTGAAGAAAAAAAAAGTTACTATTTTGATCTCTAAAAAATTATAATTATTTTAATATAACCCTTGAAAGATTAAGTGTCTCAATAATTATGTCATTGAAAAATTGTGTATATTTTAATTTGATCCCTCTTTTTGTCAATATAATTTAATGACGAAAAGAATTAAATTGAGACAACTGCAATTTTTAACATATTTTGTTTCTTTTAGTTTAATTTTCTTAGTTTCATGGTAAAGGGTGGTGTCTTTAGGATTTTTCCTTTATTTTGATGCATTTTAATGTTCATTTTGCAAATCTCTAAAGTTTGAAATTGATTTTAGCTTTCTATGTCCTATGTAGGACCTAAAGAAGAAAGAAATTGAGCAAGAATATTCACAAGAAAGAGGTTAAAGCCTTAGATTCAAAATCTAGAGGCAAGGCATTGGCTTAAAGCCTTAGCATCAGAATGGAGCTTAGAGTTGGAATGTTGCAATTTACATAGAAAATCTAGAGATTGAAAGCCTCAGCCTCAAAGTTTGGAGCCAAGGCGTTGGAGTGGTGCAATTGATATAGAAAAACTAAAAGCTCAAAGCGTTAGCGTTGGAATTGCAATAACCTAATTTTCTTATGGGAGTTTTGGAATTTTATGGACAGAGAGAATTTAATTAATTACGAGAAATAAATTTATGAAAACAAAGGAAAATGAGGCTAGATAGTTATAATAGTATTCATTTAGAGCTTGTGGTTGAAATTTGAGAATTTTTAGTAATTAAAATTTTACCCAGCAGACGTTTTATATCCATCGTCTATTGCTTCAAGGTATAAGAATATTAAAATTTCTCTCTTCTTTTCTTTCTCTCTTTATTTTCTCTCTTCACTCTTTCATCCTCATTTACACATAACTCCAAAAGTTTCCTCAGTGATAGTTTTTGTAATATTTTTTTTGAAAGAATCAACACTCAAAACGATTCAGCAGAATTCCAGAATCATATATTAGTTGTGCGACGATGTGACATGAATTGACAGCTTCACCTGCTCGACAAACGTGTGCTTGCTCTTGAAACACATGTTACCCAATCGTCATTTTCAACACACACTCTGATATGAACTAGCCTTTAGAAGAATTTAGCAGAAGAGATAGAAAGACTTGCTGAGAAAAAGAGGGAGGGGGACCACTGTTGAGTCATGGAGTAACAATCAAAGGAACCAGCTGGCATAGAAAGAACAGGGGACCACATGGTTCTGTTATAATTTTGTATTTTTCTATTTTGCACTTCGGCTGCTAGACCTATGTATAAATAAGAGAGTAATTAGTTAGTAAGGCATGTTGAATTACAGACAGGTAGAGGAGCTACCCTTGCTTGAAAAGGGCATTCGTCTCTGTATATGTTCCCATTCTACAAGGAACCTAATACAGCATCACCCATTAATCATTTTTCCTTCTGTTCCATTTATATTTTTTATTCTAATCTTGATACTGTTCTATCAAACCATTCTATACTTTCTATTCTATTCTTGGATACAGTTTAATTCTATCATTAGTGCTTTCATTGAGAGTCTTCCATGGAGGAAGGAACTCAGTACGTGAAGATAGAAGCTGCAACAATGAAATTGTGGAAAATCCAAGGACTCATGAGCGATCGATTTAGTACTATGGATGCACGACCGGAAAATTTGGAAGGAACATTACAAGATTTCAAGGAGAGCATCGTGAATATGGAAGCAATAGTGAAGAACTTTGCACAGTCCAAAATAGGAGAGTCTTCTCTGATATCTAGTGTGCAAAATCAACCAGAAGCGAACAATGATAGGATTAAATTGTATCCAAGAATAGAATAGAAAGTATAGAGTAGTTTGATAGAACAGTATCAAGATCAGAATAGAAAATATAAAATGGAATAGAAGAAAATATGATTAATGGGTGATGTTGTATCAGGTTTTCTGTAGAATGGTGTAACGCCCCAAAAATTGGAGACGTTAACATACATACAATCTAGGGTACACCTTAGTGATAGCCTATACATTCCTGTGCAGTCCTAATATCCACAACTAAAAAAGCGTAAATTTCAATAAAAATAAATTTACATATTACTTTCTCATAATTCCCATAACATCGAAAATTATATTTACAATTAAAACACACAGTAGGATCTAGGTGGCCTATGGGAGTACAGAGCATTACTAATGACATAAAGCCCAAATTTTGGTTCATTAAGAACCCTTCCACAAAATGGAGTATTTCTCTAAGCCACTAAACTCTTAGCAGTTTCCCATTTTCCTCAGTTGATAAATCTGAAAAAAGATAATAGTAGAGAGTATGAGTTTATCAAAAAGTCAGTGAGTAGGTGGCTGTGCAATAAAACAATGCACAAGTACAAAAACCAGTCTCACTATCATAATTAGAATGTATATATCTATATATATAAAGTGTACGTATTGTGCCACCATAACTTGTAGCCCCTATGCGAATCCACATTCTCACAAAGCAAGTTGTAAAACAATCCTCAAGCACATAAAAGTGTAAGTAAACATCTACATCGAAATACATTATGTAACAAACATATGCTATGTATTTTCTCATCCTCCTGCACTTACCACATTGAGAGTTAGTCTAAAATTTTCCCCTCAAACTATCATTTCTCAATGGGTTTATTTCAGAGGTCCACCCCTCTGTTGGCACTCTTAGAAGTCTACCCCTCTGTTCCCACTCTCATAGTATGAATATGCAAACAATGATATTAAATGTTTTTCTCGCACTTTTTCTGAGCTCACCACATTGACACCAAGTCTAGAATTACTCAACGGGTTTGCTCCAGAGGTCTACATTCCTCTATATAACATTCCCGACGTTCACCATAGGAATAGCCACATCCTGGGTTTAGTAGCTGGATTCCCTCCTGTGGGTTCGCATTCCGACATGGTTCTTTTCTTTGCTGTTTTCCTTTGTTTATGAAATGCATTCACAAAAACACCAATGCATTCACACAAACACCAATGCATTCACACAAACACCGCATAGCACATTCCACATCAATTCACCACTTTAAGTACAAATAACAAATAAACATTAAACTCCCAATCTCATAAAATAAATCCTACAAACATTCAAAGAAATTCCCTAATCTAGTTAATACCACTAACTAAGGCATTTCATTGATTTATTTCCAACTATGGTGTGAATGGGTTTATATTGAACTTGGCCAATTTTAATAAAAAAATTAAATGGCAAGGTCACCCACTTACCTTGATGCCATCAAGAATTTACCGTGGAAGAAGTCCCAAAAACGTAGCCATGAAATCCCTCGAAAGCATTTTAATTCCTTGCTTTCCCAAAGTTGCTTGGCCATCGATGACTTGCCCTACCACAAGAGAAAGGCTCTCTGAAGCTTGTTGGAGGATTTGGAGTGAAAAGGAGTAGAGACAAGGAAGAGAGAAAGAGAGAAAAGAGAGAAAAGAGAGTGAGTAGAGTGAAAATTGAAGAAAAGGAGTGGGCCCACCTATATATACCAGTCTAGGGTGAAATTACTACTTTGCCCCCTAGGTCAATCTCAGTTAACTTTGGTAATGGCTTGGGTATTTCTCACACTCTAGGTGCCTCCCTAGTTTCTCATTTCACTTTAGTCCCTTTTTGGGCCCTATAGGTACCTGGTTCCCTCTATGTCTTATAATTGTTTTCTCTTAATTCCCCATCTCCTAACACTATTTCAAAGAAATTTCCTCTTCTTCTAGTCTTTCCTCAAATTTCAAAAATATCATATGTAATAAAATACCTGGTCCAATCATTTATCTCTATTTTTATATATAATATTCAAAAAGAATAAATTAAATATGAAAAATTAAAAAACGACCAAATAATTTCATTAAAAATAATGAAAATTTTCGTTATAAAAACCGTAATACCGCTAACCACGTAACTTCAAAATTGACGGGTATTTCAAATGGGAAAATATACAGAGACGAATGCCCTTTTCAAGCAAGGGGAGCTCCTTTACCAATCTGTAAGTCCACATGCCTTACTAGCTAATTACTCCCTTATTTATATGTAGGTCTATTAGCCGAAGTGCAAAATAGAAAAATACAATATAACAGAACCATGTGGTCCCTTATTCTTTCTATGCCATTTGGTTCCTTTGCTTGTTACTACATGACTCAACAGTGGTCCCCCTCTCTCTTTTAATTCTTCATCCTATGTAATAATCATGCGTGGGTTCATCCTCTTTCTTTTTCACAGCAAGTCTCTCTATCCCTTCTGACAAATTCTTCTAAGGGCTAGTTTTGAGTGTTGATTCTTTCAAAAAAAATATTACAAAAACTATCACTGAGGAAACTTTTGGAGTTATGTGTAAATGACGATGAAAGAGTGAAGAGAGAAAATAAAGAGAGAAAGAAAAGAAGAGAGAAATTTTAATATTCTTATACCTTGAAGCAATAGACGATGGATATAAAACGTCTGCTGGGTAAAATTTTAATTACTAAAAATTCTCAAATTTCAACCACAAGCTCTAAATGAATACTATTATAACTATCTAGCCTCATTTTCCTTTGTTTTCATAAATTTATTTCTCGTAATTAATTAAATTCTCTTTCTGCCCATAAAATTCCAAAACTCCCATAAGAAAATTAGGTTATTGCAATTCCAACGCTAACGCTTTGAGCTTTTAGTTTTCCTATATCAATTGCACCACTCCAACGCCTTGGCTCCAAACTTTGAGGCTGAGGCTTTCAATCTCTAGATTTTCTATGTAAATTGCAACATTCCAACTCTAAGCTCCATTCTGATGCTAAGGCTTTAAGCCAATGCCTTGCCTCTAGATTTTGAATCCAAGGCTTTAACCTCTTTCTTGTGAATATTCTTGCTCAATTTCTTTCCTCTTTAGGTCCTACATAGGACATAGAAAGCTAAAATCAATTTCAAACTTTAGAGATTTGCAAAATGAACATTAAAATGCATCAAAATAAAGGAAAAATCCTAAAGACACCACCCTTTACCATGAAACTAAGAAAATTAAACTAAAAGAAACAAAATATGTTAAAAATTGCAGTTGTCTCAATTTAATTCTTTTCGTCATTAAATCATATTAACAAAAAGAGGGATCAAATTAAAATATACACAATTTTTCAATGACATAATTATTGAGACATTTAATCTTTCAAGGGCTATATTAAAATAATTATAATTTTTTAGAGATCAAAATAGTAACTTTTTTTTTTCTTCAAAGCTTACAAGCAAAGGTAGACAAGCCTAAACAAATTAAAGCAGCTAGAGAAAGGGACAAATTAAATACATTGCATTGAAGTAGATATATGAGTTACCTCATGCACATACGAGCTGTTGGATCACTGGCTCCCATTTATCTATCATTTTTCTCTCTTTTTTTTTTAAATTACAAGTAACAACTGATCCAATGATGATTGTAAACCTAATAATAAATATGAAATAATAATTTTAAATTAAAATAAAAAAGATAAAAATTCAAAAAAATACTAAATAAATAAAAACCGTTACTACACGTAGAAGGCAACCCCTTCACGTAGAAGGCAACCCCTTCACGTAGTAGAAGTAGCCACTATACTTGATTGACCCTCCATTCATGTCACTTTTTTTCTTCTTTTAATCAGAATTAAATTTAGGACATCTTACGTTCTATGATTCTAAAAACATTGTACCAGGTATATACTTCAGATATAAAGCAGAATCTTACTTTTATAATTCATATTTAAAAATGCTTAATTAGGAAAAGTAAAATTAAATCGACGCATGGGCTCTATATATAACTTGACATGGATAAATATGTTCTCGCACTCGGAACCCTTCAATCTACGGAACTTCTCTCCTTCAAGTCCTTTTCGTTAACATCTCGTGGCCTCACAACATCAGGCCATGTCCACTGAAGCTTCAACGCAAATCAATGCAGTTTCTGAGTTCAAGCCACCTCATGCGAATTTCGATCCAAGCATCTAGGGCACAGTTTCCTTCAATTTGCTTCAGATTACATGGTATTACTTATGCATGCATTTTTTATATATATACATAGTCTTATAGGTTCAACTTGTAGCTAACAGCACTGATATATATAATGACTCTGCCTACTTTAGGATGTGAATGACAACGTGGAGCTGCAGATATGCTTGGTATGGATGATAAAATAAACGAATAAAATTAGGGGAAAATAAATAAAAGGGAAAAATTCCCAACGAGGGAATAAGAGAGATTAGAGGATATGGAGAATTATTCTCTTATTATTCAACTAATGAATACAATACAACTATGTCTATTTATAGATAACATAAAGAAAATTAACTGTAATTAATTATAATTTCAACACTCCCCCTCAAGTTGGAGCTATGGTAAACTAAACTAATCCCAACTTGAAAATCAGAACACCAAAAAAATGCAAAAAAAATTTCTTAAGAAAGTCTTCAAACAAGGTACAAGGTTCTCAAGAACTGTACTTCGTAAATTCACACCCCGTAAATCAACATGAAAAACATTTGCATCAAACAACGATCACAAACAGGTAAAGTAACACAACCAATTCTACCATATATAAGAGCCTACCAATTGGACAAAAAAAAAATGATAATAGCCCAAATATAACAGTGGACCAATTACAGCAAAACCTGGAACATCGTCCAAGAATATGTAATAGTAACCCAAAAGAATAAAGAGATAATCATCCCTTTTGCAGCTTCTTAAGCTACCCTTTGGATTCAATAGGGAAGCGTTGTAGCATCAGGAAAAATCTTCTACCATAAAGAAGAAACCCAAGAGCAGCCAATAAAGAGACTCCTGCAAAGAACATCTTTGACAGGATGACAAATAAGTGGATGGGTTTCCTCTATAATATCAACTAGGGGTGGGCATGAAAGGTAGGATAGCAAATAAGTGGATGGGTTTCCTCTATAATATCAACTAGGGGTGGGCATGAAACCTGCCCAACCCACCAAACCAACCAAACTCGTATAGTTGGGTTGAGTTTGCGGGTTGGGTTGGGTTGAAAATCTTCAACTCGACCACTAGCGGGTCGGGTTGCTTGTTGAAGATTTTCAACCCAATCCAACCCGCCAACCTGATAGCTTTTTTTTTTAATTTTTTTTTTCATACTAGAATTCAGACTTGAGACTTCCCTATTCACTTTCCCATTCCCAATCCCTCATCCTCAACAAGCTTCAAGCCTTCAACTTCTGACTTATTCTTCTTCTTCAGTTTTCGCCAATCGCTCGACGGCTCCTTAGTGTTCCTCAGTACTTTCTCAGTCTCTCTAATCAGTACTTTCTCAGTCTCTCTGATCCTTTCCACTCCAGCTCGACTCAAAAGCTCCTCCTCCTCTCCGAACAGATAAATCTCCCTTGTACTGTGGCTCTCTTTGGAATCTCCTAAATGGTTCGTATGAACCAGAGATGGACCTCCACTACTGATATAGCAGAATTTGTATTTGGATTTTAGTCTTAATGTAGAGGAAAATTGACAAATCAGAATAATAATTTTGGTTTGAATAACAAGAAATTGAAATAAAAGGCAAGTAAGTGTAAATGTGTGATGCCTCTACTTTAAATAGCTTCATTTCTACCTCTTCTACTCAAGCAGTAGCATCACACAGTTTGTAGAGTAAAAATAGAGAGAAAATTAGAGTATCTATCCAGATCTAGCACGAGCTAAGCTTAGTAGAGCCAAAGCTTCTGAAAGCTAAATCCCATAGTTGTATAAGGTAGGCAACGAAAGACAGAGAGGGAAAGTGAAGGAACTTGGGGGCTGATTTGCAAATTTGGAATTTATTCGGGGAAATGCAATGTGATTTCCAACACTGAGAATTGAATTTTAAATTTGTTGATGCTATAAAACCCAACTCATCACTTTCTCTCACTCACTCTATCTGTCAACTTGCCAACCCACCTGACCTAAACTGCTTACTGCAGGTTGGGTTGGGTTTAGTTCAAAAAAAAAGTTGAACCTGATCTAACTTGTTAGTATATGGTCAGTTCAAGTTGAGACTCCCCTCAACTTGAACTGTTCCAACCCATGCCCACCCTAATATCAACCACAAAGCATATTGAATAACAAAAACTATTGCATTAATTGCAAAGAAACTTGGCCTCAAACTACCAGGCACAAAATCTTCCAAATGTAGAGAATGTCACCATTGAAATGAGTGCTTCAAGGATGAAAAACAAAATGCACTCAAAGAAGAGAGTCAAACCAAGAAATGAAGAGCCATCATTCTTTCATTTGTTGAACAAAAAAAAACCCAATTGATCAACGAAAAAAATGAATTTCTCTGCATCTTTACTACCAAAACCCAACAAAAGAGTACTCAAACTACACTTGGACATTGTAATTTGTCCTTAATTCATAGAAGTTTTGCAACTACAAATAACAAATTTACTTATTTGTTCTTTCTGCTTGTCTCTAGATTATCACTTTGTGCCAACTCGATCTCATGCATCTGTTGTTCAATAGACACTAAACCAATTTCTGCAAGAAACTAGCTATGGAGTAAAAAGAGGGTAATTGTAGATTAGACAAGGAACACAACATGAATCATTAATCATGAATCACTAGAAGAGACTACTAAACCCCACATAACAGCAAGACACATACCCAACATTAAAAATGATGACTTCAATGTAATCCATGTAGGACCTTGAAATACAATTTCAAAGTATCGTCCTGTTAGATCTTTTTGGATCTTTCTCCATAACATCAACATCCTCATTCCCCAACTTGCTAACAGACAAACTAGCACTGGAATCCATAGCAATCATAGGTTGAAAATGACAAAAAAAAAAACAATATGAAGAAGAGAATCATTGAATTTATTATATTATGCGAGAAGAATGAGAAAACCTTATCAAAGCAAATCAACTTTGATTCGAATCCAAGTCAGAGGAAGACAAAGCTATTCAGAAAATACTTCAGAAGCTACTAAATATGAATCAAATTTGAAGATCCTAAAAGATGAGATTCCTTTAATAGGTGAAGTTCATATTGGTCCCTCTGGATCGTTCAAACCTACCCCTTGTCACCATTTCTCCAGTACCTGCAGCTATCGCATCAAGAAGATGGAAGAATAAGGATTCTTGAAAAACATGTTAGGGGGAACTGAAACCAGAGGTTACCTCTTAATCGGCCGATTCAAATCTTGATCTCGTCTGAAAGAAGGGAAGAGACAAGCAGTTAGAGGGAAGTCGTGGTCTTCGTACGACTCAGTGAGAAAGTGAGGTTCGTCTGTGTCGGGCAAGGTTCATCTTTGTACAGAGCAGAGTTTTGCAGAAGTGGATAGAAAACACACAATCTCTCGGTCAAGAAAGAAAGAACCGGTATTGCTTTCTAATAGGCAAACGAGAAACTAGATTGGTCAGAAAAGAAAGAAGTGTCTTTTTTTTAATAGTACAAGGAATCAACGTTTCTTCAAGAAGACAAGAAAGAAAGATGGAAGGAATCACCAAATCAGGCTTTGAATCATGTTGGAAGAAGAAGAGAATTGTAATTAGCAAGAACTTAGTTCTTTAGGGTAGAGAAAAAAACTCATGGGTGAGATAAAGAAAGCCAAAGAGAAATACTTTCATGAGTCACGAGTCAGGAAAACTCACTCTAATACCATGATAAAATTAGGGGAAAATAAATGAAAGGGAAAAATTCCCAAGGAGGGAATAAGAGAGATTAAAGGATATGGTGAATTATTCTCTTTTTATTCAACTAGTGAATACAATACAACTAAGTTTATTTATAGACAACATAAAGGAAATTAACTGCAATTAACTACAATTTCAGCATAAACCATTCAATCAGGTTGCTACAGCTATAGATGATAATTTTGTGAAAACAATTGCCTTTTGTGACTAAGGACATTGTACTTTATATATAAGGCCACAAAATTCTAAAATTGAATGGAACATATAATTGAACGAAGTTGCTCCTGCTGATTGCTATAATGCAAATTACATGCATAGTATGCTTCATATGATTGTACCTTTTACCAGCCCAATGAAATTGAATGGTGCACTTCACTCACATAAATTTTCCTTACTCATTAGATAATGACAAAACACTTCTAGCCAATAACTGTTGTAAAATATGGAAACCAGCACAATTATAATTTGAGTCATGTATATAGAGACATTGTCCTTAAGGAAAATTATTCCGTGATTACATAAATAATCTTGCATCTATAAAACTCCCTACATGATTAAACAAATTCCTCTAAGAAATTTATGGGTAGTTTCGAAATTTATGGGCAGTTTTAGGAAATTTATAGGCAGTTTTGAAATTATTTTAAAATAATAAAACCAGATTGTCTGCCTTTAATTTCCTAACATTGACTAAGTCAATTTCATAACTATCAAATATGCCTTTGTTCAGGTAAGTAAATAAAAATAAATAAAATATTATTTTTATTTTTGTAAAGAAAAACTAAGCCCAATCCAATTTATCGCACGCACAGGGAGAAAATCAAATGATTTGCACTATACTAGCCTGAGATTTTGAGCTCGCGAGCTCACCACTTTCCTTAGTCCTTTATTAGCCTACTAACACATGTTAGTATATAAAAGCTCTTCCCCTTCTTGTTCCAAGCAATGTAGGACTTAACTCTCTCTTTTGAAATACAAAGTTTTTGCAAGACTATTTTTACAACAATAATGTCACACCCTAAATCTAGCCTCGTGACTGGTTGACGGTGTCCAAACCTACACCGTTGCAAGCCTATCCTTCACTCAAACTCATTACTTTTTTACTCCTTATTTCAATATTACTTTAAATATAATCAATTTAAATTACATAAATGAAGAAATAGAACAAGAGAATCTTTTCATAACCATATAAGAAAGTTTGAATAAGTTTTCATACAGGTAAATTACACATTTTCGAATTTAACCATCGTATACAGCAGTACATGACCTACCCAATTGTAGAGCTTTCTAAAATCACTAAAACAACATAATTAAATCTATTACCATACCCCAAACAAAGAGGAGGTATCATCAGCATGCTCATCCTCGAAATTGTAGGGCCTTCTGTACCTGAAACTATGAGGGGGTGAGTTTGGTCCAATTGAATCATCATAAAATAGCCCTACCACACATACACAAGACTATGCATACTAAAAACATACATGAGTACTCATACTCATAATATTAAAAATTCATAACTCATTAGGAAATTTTGTACCAATTACCTACTCATGATAATCACAACTCAAGCCATAAACAGACAAATTCACTCAATACTTAGCCAATCAAGAGTCACATTTCACATGGGGCATCTTGATCTATTGGTCATGTTCTCAACCAATATTAGGCTCTCTTGAATCATGCCCTCAACCATATAATGTCTCCGGATATTGGGTCATGTCCATAACCAATAACAAGTCTATAGGATCATGCTCTTAATTATATATAATCTTCGGTCTATTAGGTCATGTCCTCAAGCAATATCAGGCTCTCTTGGATCATGCCCTCAACCATATGTAATCTCCAGTCTATTGGGTAATATCCTCAACCAATTTCAAGTTCTCTTGGATCATGCCCTTAACCATATTTAATCTTTGGTCTATTGGGTCATGTCATCAACCAATATCAGGCTCTCTTGGATCATGCAATCAACTATAACCACAATCACAATCTAGCAAAACACATGACACAAATATCACAATATTCCAAATCCATAACCGAGGTATGTCACACCAACATAGTAATATTACATAACAACCACGTAACTCATTTAGCCGTATATTTAACTATTCATAGGGTTATATGAAACATGGGAACCATCACCATTCTTATATAATATCTACTATCATATGACATTCAAGCTATTTACTATAGTCAATTCCCCAAAATTTCTCTTACCGAAGCTCAATTTACAAAATTCGAGCATAATATAAGGTTCTCTATTCTTTCTTACATTTATCATCCACATGAGAATTGGCAAGCTCAAATTATATGAATATAGTACCTCATATCATGTATGTCAAACATATAATCACTTTATGATTTTTAAGAAACTTTTAGGAGGAACAATCCTAGAAAATAAAATCATACAGGGTGTGGCCAGATCTCTCAGCTTTGGTCCGAGCTAGATTTCTACACTTAATATCAATCAAAAAATGTCCAAAATCTCATTGAAGGCCCAAGGCATATATGTACCTCCATCAGGACGCTCTATTCACTCCTTTTCCTCCAACTCTTGTAATATTAAAAAATACATATGATTACTATTCATATAGATACTATTCATATGTACTGAATATTGTATAAATACATATAGTCACTATCTAACCTTTTTAGGTCTCAACACAAGCCCTAATTATACATTTAACTAAATACTAGAAAATGCCCAAAAAAGCCATTTTGGAGGACTATTGCTAAGTCAACTTGGTGTAAACTCTAGGAGTTTGACCAAGTTTAATCGAGTTTTCATCATCGCGTTCCAATTCGAAGACCAAGTTTACTCGATTTGTGATTTAAATTTTCAAAATTGAATGAGTTTTTAAGAGTTAACTTGAGAGTTTAACAACCATGCTAATAGGATCTATTTAATTTTTGACTTTGCCAATGATATTTGAATTTATTAGCCATTGTCTTGATATTTGAATTTATTAACCATTGTCTTGTACCTTACACTAATGGATATTATTATTTATATATGTTGGACGATTGAACTAGATGTGTTTAACAAATTCAAAAAGAAGAATAGAGTGCTTAAGGATGAAGTTGCCAAGGATACTGAGGGAATGTTGTCTTGTACGAAGCTGCACAATTAAGGACTTATGGAGAGGATATACTTAATGAAGCCATTCATTTCACATACACTCATCTGAAGTCCTTGACCAATAACAACCAATTGAGCCCTTTTCTTGCAGCTCATGTGAACCACTGCTTAAGCCAACCTCTCCACAAGAGATTGTAGAGGACAGAGGCAAGGTATTTGATGTCTTTCTACCACCAAGACCCTTCCTATAGTCACATTCTGCTAAGCTTTGCAAAATAAGATTTCAATATGCTCCAATAACTACATCAAAGAGAAGTGGGCAATATCTCTAGGTAAATACTATAATATGAATCCAACCATTTTTTTTATATTTCCCCAAGTTTATACAGTAAATTTATAAGGTAATAAAACAAATACTCTCTTAGTATTGTAAAATTTTGTCTTACAAGTTAGCTCGTTTAACCTACTGATTGGATATGTTTGAAACCCTAAAATTAGCTTGTTTTAAAATGGGTTTATATGAACTAACTCGATGCTCCTGTCAAATGGGCTAAAGATTAAATGAGTTGGTTCATTTAGGCCCGCGGTCTCTTTATTAAGACTAAGACCGCTCACCTTGGCTCGCGGGCCAACTACTCTTTTTTTGTTAAAAAAATTGTATTTAAATAATATAATTTTAAATTTTTTTATTAAAATACAATTAATACATGTAAAACATTACTTATATAATATTTTTAAATAACCAATAACTTTAATTTTTCATATTTTCTTTTTTGATTATCTATATTATATTTAAATTTGAAAATTATATATATATTTCAGAAAAATTACAAAATTTTTTCTTTCTAAAAATACTATATTTACTGAGTATAAGATTATAAAATATAAAAATGTGAGGAAATAAGATTATTTATACTAAATAATACAATTTTTGTAAATAAATAAATAATTTAAATAGACTGGCCTAAGGCTCATTTTTAAACCGAACTACTTTTTTTAATCCAAGACCACCCATTTATGGGCGGTGCCAGGCTGGTCTGCAAGCCACGGGCTAATTGATAGTAACTTGCAAAATCTTACCTTACCTTATATGTGAAGTCTCATATGATGACATCATATCTCATCATGTATTCACTTGCAATTTTTTTGGTAGGACATATAACTTGTAATTGCACTAATAATAACTGTCACATATGGTGGAAAGAATTGGATTAGATAAGAAGGGTCCCCTACGCAGGAGAAAGGTTGGTTGAGTGTTACATTTGGTGTGTGGGCATGTCCTATGAGCCTCAATACAGCATTGCAAGAATGTTACTTGGAAAATTGGACGCTGTTATCACACTTGTCGATGATACCTACAATGCCTATGACACACTTCAAGAGCTTCAACTTTTCACTGAGGCAGTCCATATGTTTATTTTAAGGACATTCACTAAGATTCTTTGTTTTTCAATGATAATTTTTTAAGAACATCCACAACCATTTTTTTTGTCCTTTTCAATTTAGATGGGATATTAGTCCCATTAGGTCCCTTCCAGAATGCATGAAAGTGGTATTTGAGGCAATTGTACAAGTGTTAAGGGAACTGGAGCTGGTGACTACACAAAAGGGAACAAGTTTTACGATACCATATTTCAAAAGAGCTATATGTATAGGAGGAGCTATTTAATTTGTTAATTAATTTCTATATATTTCTTCAAAAACTATCAATTGATGCTTATATTAATTGATGTGCAAGATCGGCTTAATTATTTATATATGTTGTTTTGATTTGTAGATTTGAAACTTGTTAGAAGCCTACTTGGTGGAAACAAAATGGCGGAGTGAAAGCCACCTCCCAAGCTATGATGAGTACAAGAGCAATGGAGTTTTCATTTCCACCTATCCTTATCATATAACTCTTTTCTATGGACTGGGAAATTTTGTTTTCTAAAGAAGTGCTTCATTTCATTTCTCGAGATTCCAACATCATTAGAGCTACGTCACTTATTTCCACACTCGTGGATGATATAGCTTCTCATAAGGTACCAAAACACTACAAGCTCAATCCAATCAAACCAATATTGTTTCTAATCATTAGTTAGGGTTTTGGGATGATAATAGTTTTAAGTGTAAATCACGCTTGGTTAGATTACATTTGGTATATATTTCTTGTTTTAAATACTGTAAAAATCTCCATTAATCTAGTTTTCTTTTTGTAAAATGAACCACACTCTACAAAACATGACATTTCTACGTAATTTAATTCTAAATTGTCATGACAGTAAAAATAATTAAATTAACGTTGTGTTACCCTAGTTTTAATATATATATATATATATATATATATATAAATTAATCATGCTATCAGTATGTATATGAGGTTTTCTGACATTGTTTGTAATGTGTTGTGATATCAATTAGTTTGAGGGGGAAAGAGGATTTGTTGTAACGGGAGTGGAGTACTGCATGAAACAATATGGGATATCAGAAATAAAAGCCTATAAGGTTCTGTGCAACGATGTGGAAAGCTATTGGAAGGATATTAATAAGGAGTGCCTCAGACTAGAAGTTGTTCCTCAGGCTCAACCTATGCTTGATTTTGCACTCAACTTGGCTCGTGTGATTGAGGTTGTATATGAAAGCTTCATGATTGCTTCACTAAAGCCAAGTTGCTCAAACCTCATATTGAATCACTTCTTCTGGATCCCATACACTACTAATTAACCATCACAAATACTGTGGTTGAATATCTTAGTGTGCTCTTGTTAAATAACGTGTAATATATACATACACACATATATATGTGTGTGTGTGTGGGCGTGCGCGTGCATATATAGTGTGTCCTTGAATAAAAAGCATGTCATGTGACCATTCATATTTAAACCGTTTTCTATTTATAAAGGTTATTTTAAAATTATATAAATACTAATTAAAAATAAGTGCATTGCAAGTGTTAATGTATTGTTATTATAGTTAGGTTAAATTATAATTTTAGACCTTATAGTTTTACCAAAATTATAAATTGATTCATATACTTTATTATTTTTGTGAATATCTCAACTGTTAGTCATTAAGTTTGCACAGCCCTAAGGTTTACACAGCCCTAACTGTGTTGTTTTATTTGAAACCAACGACTTTGAAATTAAAGCTCTTTTCATTTGAAAGCCCCATTCCATTCCTTCAATGGCGTGAATGACACGAATAAGGAACAATGGATGGTTTATTGATATTCGAATGTGGAATTCTATCTCTTTTTTACAGATATCGGCTAACATTAATGACAATGGATTCAAACTTTATGACCCCATATATTTGAACACAGCTCATGTCCAATCAACAATTTGCTATATTAATAGTGAGGAGCGAATCCTTAGATACCGAGGATACCAATATGAGGAAAGCACGTACCTATGCTGAATGTGATATGTCTAGGGAGAGAAAGCATGGAATCTGTTTCGGCTAGTCTACTGGCAATCCTAATTTTATCCTTGGAAACGGATTTCATGCTTGTCTTATAAGAATAAGCATGATGTTTATTTCATACAGACTATTAGATTTTAGATCCAATGATTCAAAGGTTTAGTGGTAGTTTTATTTTTTTATTTTTAAAAATAGAGAGATTAAAATCTAGACTGTTGAATCTCAGATCCAACGGTCTAGATATGACAAGCACCATGCTTGTCCTTATGGGATCTGTTTCTCAGCCTAACTGCCTAGCTAAGTTATGTAAATTTTTATCAAAATTGGTCCATTTTTCAATTTTACTTTTTAGTAATTAATTTTGTTGAAAATGTAAGGTTCAATTCAGTTATAATTTAAAATTATTTATATAAATTTTATAATAAATTATGTAACGGGGATATAAATCATAGTTGTATTGAATTATTCAATATAATACAAATATCAAAAATCAATTTTTAATTTAGGGATGTGCCACTTGGGAGGCTCCTCGCTTAGAGCCTAAAGTTGAGGCTATAACAGGGCTAAGTCCAACTGAAAATTGTTGCTTTCTGTATTTCGGACCTTCAAGGATAGAGCAAGAAAGTAAAATGAATGATATATCTAAAAAGTTTTAAAACTTGTAATAAGGTTAGACCTATTAAGACATATTTAGACCAATTCAGAACTTAAGAAAAATAAAAATAAACGTATTTAATGGTTTAAAATTTGAAACAACCATATCCAGACTTCCATTAAATACAAATAAATGCCACCTTAGATATTTATAAACTTAATCAGTGGTCCAAAATCACCATATATATATATATATATAATGCTTGGTATGAATGATAAAGTGATCGCCTCTATTTTAAGTACATTTGGCCTAATTTTAAGCCCCAACCACTCTCATCTTGAAGATAGAATAGTGGCATATATAATGCAAGTGGTGCATCAAAAGGTTTAAATTATTTTAAGGCAAAAATGCAATTTTAGTCTTTAATTTTGTCTTAGGTTTCACTTTACTTCTTTAATTTACACTACAAGAAAAAAAACAAAAAATAGCGATGAAATTCTTCCATCTAAAATTTCATCATTGATTCATCGCTGATTTGAAATTTCGTCGTTGATTTGAAATTTTGTCCCTAATCCATCATAAATTCCGTTTCAAATAATTTGAGATCGAAGTTTCACAGACAAATTATTTCCATTGCTAACCGATCAGCAATGCAATTCCATTAAATCAGCAACGTATTTTCCTATTGATGATTGCTGTATTTCTTGTAGTGTTTGTTTTGGTTCACTTTAGTCCTTATGTAATACCTCAGGTATTACTGCGTTAATAAAGAGACTAAAGTTAATAAGGAATGAGACGTCAGTAGTAAGTGTTAATAAAGTGTTTAAGGACTGAAGTGTCATGACCCAAATTTCGGGCACGTGACCGGCATAGTGACATGGATCCCATGTCACCTTAAGCCTAATTAACATATCAATTTCTACCCCTTTTTGTTTATTTATGAATATTTATAACATACATCATTCTCTTTTTATTTATTAAATAACATAGCTTTTGTAAGTATTTAGAATATTGTAAACGGACGATCTAAATCAAGCAAACAAGACAACTTTATTTTAAATAATTTAAATAGTCTCAACTATTTAAATTTTAAAGACAATTAAGGCTTTGAAATATATATATATATATATATGATAAAATAAAGATTAAAATTAGAAAATATTAATTAAGTATAAATAAGATTAATTAAAACAAATATTAATTTATAACTAAATATTAATTGAAATAAATATAAATAAATATCAAATACTTATTAAATAATTATTAATTTACAATATACCTTATTATAATCGTATATCATATACACACAAGGGGAGATAAAAACTTACCTGAATTCCTTGTGATCTCCCATATTACAATTTTAATATTTAATATAAAATAATCAAGACTTCATTCATTCACAAAAATCATATCAACTTAAATAAATTCATAATTGAAATCTCAACTTCCTTCATAATCCATATCATAAATTCTCAAAACAAAATTTCAAGTTCAAATCAAATCAAATACAGTAAATAAAGTAGTTTATTAACCCGAGACCCCCTAGATATTTTAGTTGACCACAGAGCTTCTTAAACTTAACAAAATAAAATACTAACAACATGGGACCCACCAACAATGGGATAGTCCAATGGCAATTACTCTTCTAGCGGAAGATCCTCGTCCACTACCTGATCTAAAAAAGAAATGTTAACGAGTGTGAGATAATAATCTCAGTGAGCGAGCCAATACCCGCCCTAATAAAATCCGCTATGTAGAAGCAATAAAATAAAAGTATAGGCAAAAATCACAATTTACAAGAAAAGATATTTACTAGAGAATTCACAATTCAATTAAACAATTCAGACCAACGGAACTAGTACTCTCAATGGAAAAAACACTCAAGAGTGCCCATAGGCCCGCTCAACCAATCTCATCATAACCTGCCATGACACATAACCTCATCAGCAACAGTCAGGGCGCCTCACGAATTAAATCTGGGCTCATCTCCCTACCGAAGGAATCATTATCTCTACTATCAGAGGTTAAGTTATCCTATCACTCGGATTTCCCACTTGACGTGAGAGAGGGTACTATCCTGCCCAAACACACACAAAGTTCAAACAATTTCAAATAATCATCAATATATTCCACAATATATTCATCACTATAATCATAAACGTAATCATCATTCAAATTTCCATTGGATAACCATAAGTATTCTAAATCACAGATAATTATATTTGCTCATGAACCATGTCTTTTTCCTCACGTTTGCCGTTAGCAATTCCATCAATAATTGAATTTTACAAAATTCTCAATTTCGCTTCTAACCCGAATCCCTTAACCAGATTCCTTCTTTTCTACCATGACTATTACCTATCTTTATACTCTATCACTTTAACATTTAAGATAATATTAAAGAAGGGTTAGTTCACTCACCTGGATTCCAATGAATTCTATTGATCAAACCGATCAAGACCTCCTTGATGTGAAAAAGGATTTGTATACTGTAAATATTGTAATTTTTGAAAAGAAAAGGAGAAGAGAAAATTTTAAATTAGAATTCATGTTGGTGTTGGAGATTATATTGATGTGTGCATGAAGCTTTTGGAAGTGCTTGACAGTGGTTATGGAGTGTGGTGACCAAGTGGCGACCAAGTGACAGTGAATGTGTGTGTTTGCATGCTGGAAGAGTGCAGGAGGGTGTGAGGTATTGAGTGTGTGCGTGTGAGAGGTGTATGAATGGTGAGGTGGAGGTGAGAGATGGAAACTTTAATGAATGTGGTGGCTATGGAGCTTTGTGAGTGATGAAGCTTTTGTGAAGAATGTGTGTGTATGTTGTACTGTATATAACCGAGTGGCTCTGGGAGAAAGAGAGAGAAGTCCGACGGCTGGGAAGAATTTTGGGATCTATGGTTTCCAGTTTAGAGTTTAAAACAATTTGAAAGGATTTAAGGTTTAAAATTGAAAATAGTTTCTTTAAGTTAACTAAAGCTGAAGCATACTGTTAAAATACTATATTACTATGGTTTCATTCAAAGAAAGAAAAAGAAAGAAGAAAAAAAGAGGAAAAAAGAAAAAAAAGGAAAAGGATGAAAATCTGTAGCTTTTGTTTAAGATATTTATTTTAATGTATTATCATCCATATACTAAGACAAAATCTAAGGTTTTAAATATTGATTTTTGAAAGATATAACTTCCGATTTAAATACACTTGGATTATTTGTTAACTATCCTCCTAGAATGCATAATTCTACTAATTTAATTATTTAAATTCAAAAATATTGGTTATTCAAATCTTACATTACCTTAAGTAAATATAATATTTTCAAATCATATTTCTTAAGATACTCTTTGGACTTAAATATGAAAACCATTATCCTTAATTTTAATATTAAAAAGACCTGGTTAGTTAGATAAATAACTATTTCTTTTATTTGTTTTTTACATTATCTTTTACTTGTTTCCTACCATCAAAATATTATATAATATATATATATTCAATTCCCACTACTAACTGCGTCCACTGTACATATTATAATTATATTAATTTTCTTTTATTCCTTTAATTCACTTAATATGTTAAACATATTATTTATTTCAAAAATTCATATCTTAAGACCTAGAAGTTATTTTCCATTTCTTATTTCACATCAAGGTTCCCTATAATTTTATCTATCGATTCCTATACTTTACAAGTATTTCGGTATACCCCACAACATTCCAAAACCTTTCACTTTAGTCCCTAAGCTTTTTGCTTTAGTCCCTGTATGGCCTAGCATCACACGTTGCTAGCTTACAGCCCAAATTCACATATCTAAGCGTCATCACATCATATTATGATATCACACACATATTTCACACAACATTTTCAAATCAACAATTGTGAAATACAATTCATCAAATTAAACGAAAAATAAAAATGACAAATATTACATAAAGTGAATAATTGTAAACTTTAGTATATATATATATATATATATGAATAAACATTCATTTTATGATCTGTATTGGAGAAATGTAGTTGGGTGCTCAAAAATGTGAACCAAAAGCTTCCTTTTCCCCGAAGGGTCTTAAATAAAAATTTCTTCTCTTGAAGGACCAAATTGAATATATGGCTAGTGGGCCCCACATGCACCCTATCTTATATTCACCATCCTCGCCTCTCCATTTTTATTTTTCTTTTTCTCTTCTTCCCTTTCATGTAGTATGCATCTGCTAAGCCACCATGAACCTTTCCCTCAGCTAAGTCTCCAGCCTCTCATCGCTGGCAGAAGGGCAAATCTCCAACAACCATTGTATCAGAAGAGCAAGAGTCTAATGTGAGTTTCTCTCTTCCTCTTCCCTTCCTTGTATTTTTGGATTTGAGACTCTTTGGAGGGACTCTAGTTGATGTGCAAGTTTAGAGCATGGATGGTATGTTTAAAACACTCTGGGATGATGGTTGATTGGAAAAAATGAGATGTTGAAGTTAAGAAAAGTTATGAAGAAATTTAGGGTTCTAAACTAAGAATTCAAGATTTAAGCATCTATTGTTGGTTTTAGTTTGGCGTTTTTGTGCCAAATTCATGCTAGAGTACTAGGAATGAAAACCCTGAAGAAATTTGGGAGAAAATGATAACTTTTGGGCTAAACTTGCATGGAAATGTAGCTAAGACTCAAAGTTTTGCAGCTTGGCACCCCAGGCACTAAGCCTTTAAGGAGTGGCCGAAAGATGATGGGCTAGTGCCCAAGGCCCCAACCTCCTATTATGTGAAAAAAATGTGTGATTTTGATTCCTTCTTTCTTGTTTCTTGGTCTTTAGATGTTGGGGAGATGATTTGATGGTTCTTAGGGCACCTCGAACTTGCAAGTCCTCTTTATAGAGAAGGAATTAGTAAGAGAGTATGGGCAAAGGTGAGGGAACCTTACCTCTTTGTGTCTTGTCTTCTATGGTTCTATTCTTAAAGTTGAATTGTTACATCCGAGTAAGAATGCAAATGATGTATTACATGCTAGAAGATTAATTGCATTCATTTAAGTAAGTATCATATGGGCTTCAAATGATGAGTATAAGAGGGAATTGAAACCATGAATATTGCACAAGTAAAGTAAATGTTCCTATGTGATAGAAACAGGTGATAAGTCATGATGTCTGAAAGTATAGATGTAAGCTCACATGGATAGGGCGTGAGATAACCTTCCTCCTATCTCGTAAGTTGTTGCATAGGTGTTATTATGTTTGCTTGATTATATCTCTTGCAAGTATTAAGAGTCCTCGAGGTATGTATGTTAGGCTAGATATGTGTGTATATATATGTGTGTGGTAACATTTAAGATTGTTCATTGCAGAGATGATTAGAGTAAGTGAATCTTTCCTTATTGTATTGGTTGTATGATTATGTTAATGGAGGATTTTACAAAGATTTGTATAACCTCAATTATATATTGTAAATTTCATATAGATGGCAATTGTTTGATTTATTCTCAATGAATATGAACGTATACCTTCATGAAATGGCTTACAGGTGTAAGGTTAGGTAGAAATAGCAAGTTGACTATTTAGAGAGATAACAAATCTATTCTTGCGAAGTAAACTATTGAGATATTCTCACGAAAGTATGAAAGTATGAAATGTCTTATTTATGTGTGGAAGAAGTGTAGAATATAAAATATATTCTTTATGACTGAGATCCACGTTTAATATGTTGTTAACTTGTGGCTAAGTTTCTATATTATATGAGTACTTGTGCTCTTAGTTATGTGCCCCTTTTGGAATGTGATGTAAAGAATTATAAAGATGTTATGAACCATGATTACGTACTATGTCATGTGAAAGTCTTTGTTGCGCATTGCATGTTATGTGTATATTATATACAATTGGGCTTCGATATCCTTGGTCTCGCGTTGTTGCACATACAGTATAGGCTTGTGCGTTGTGGTCATGAGTTGCTTGGGAATTGATTGGCTTTTGACTTCTGTGCGATTGTGACATGTTTGGGCTTCGACATCCTTGGTCTCATGTTACTGCATGCACAGGGCCAGTGCGTTGTGGTCATTGAGTTGTTGGGGAATCGATTGGCTTCCGACTTGTGCGAAAACATGGCTGTAGGGGCTATATGATCGTACTCTCTTGTGTGTGTGAATTATTTCCAATTACTGATTAATGGTACATGACTATAAGTGAAATGGTATAAGTAAATTCCTGACATTGAACAAAGTAGTTATGATGTATAATTCTTGTAGTCTATTAAAAGTTAATATGAATATATGTTGAGTTTAATTGCATGAAATTATATATTTGTTATTGTTTTCTTTAGTATTGTAATGTACCTGTATTGTGTTGTGATAGGTAGGGTTCATGGTGAGTCTTGTGGTTTGGACTCACCCCCTCACAGTTTCAATTACAATGAATCCTGCTACCCAGAGGCGCGTGTGTTCGGAGACCTCCCCTTTGTTCGAGATACTGTATTATCTTAATTAGATTTATCTATTCAAGTTAGCAACTAGAGGACTCTATAAAAGCTCTATAATCGGGTAGGTTCCACTATGTCATGTAAATGAGTTTTTAGAACATTATTGTAAATTTTATTTGAGAGTAGTATAATGTGTATATAATTATGTGTTTATGAAAGGTATTCCTATGTTTAATAAGGTCTCAGATTAAAGAAAGTTAAGCTTGCAGTGGTATAGTCAAGGCATCGTCTGCGCCGGTCATGAACCTAGTTTGGGGGTCATGACACCTTAACTTTCAAATATCACTCAAAGTTTTATCCATACCTAACACTGTTACTTTCCCTAACAGAAAACACTGAATTAGAACCACTACAACAATTAGTCTTTATACCTACAGAAACATTAGTAGCAAATATATGAGATTTAGTAGGAAAAGGAGATTTCCTACTGAACTCCTACTGATAAGTTGCAGTAGCTAAATTCACAGTTGGAAATAAGAAAGCTTCAGAATTGTGACTGAAAAAAATTTCCTACTACTATCTTTTGTCTACATTATCAGTCACATAATGAAATGCCCCCTGTATATATTTAAATTTAACATTTAAGATCCAATTTTTCGTGAACTCTATATTACATGGCTCGGGCACTCCATACTTGAGCCAAGTAGTTGGGGCTCGGGTGGACACCCCTCGAGCCACATACAAATATATATATATATATATATATATATTTTGTATGTGGCTTAGGGGATATATATATATATATATATCAAGAAATTAATATTTTTTATCTATGTTCATTTTTAGGGTAATAAATGAAAAATAATGCTATTATGTCACAAAATAAAATTAAGATGTTATAAATAACAATAAATTAACAAACTCTCATATCAATGATTTTTTTATTTTACATTGTGAATAACACAATTAATTTACCATACAAATAAAAATAAGATGTTATTAACTCTCCTATCAAAGTTTTTTTTTTTTTTACATTGTGAAGAACACAATTAATTTACTACACCAATCTTTCACTAATCTTTAATCTTCTTCTTCCTCTTGTATTTTCAACAATCTTGTAGTAATCTTCAATCTTCTCGTTCCTGTTGTATTTGTTAATAATCTTTTTGTTTAATTACTTTTGTCATCTTGTCTTCCTCTAACCATTTGCTTATATTTATTCAAAAAGAACACAATCCAATCTGTTAACACATAAAAAATAAACACATTGCAAAGCAAATGTTATAGAACGAAGAAAAAAATGACACATTGAAGAAAATATTTGGATAAGTTATTACCTCCAGCATTCACCTTGACAAAAACAATTAAAACAATATTCAACGTCCTCCTCTTACTGTTAACACAAAAAATGAACAATGTTAAAAACTGAAGAAAATGTAAAAAAATATATAGGAGAGAATAATTAGATAGATTGAGTTATTACCTTTACATAAAGATAAAAGAACTATATTGTCATAGTAGAATAACAGAAGAAGAGGACAAGAAGAGAAAAAAAAGCAAGATGAGCGGAAGGAAATGACAAAAGAAAGAAGAATGTGAAAAAGGGAAGAAAGAATTGTTAAATAAAGATGATTGGGCAGGAATTAAGTTTTGGAATCTTGAATTAGCCGTGAAAAAAATTTGGTGAGTAGAAGAGAGAAAAGAGAGCAAAATGGGTGGAAGAAAATGATAGAAGGAAGAAGAAGGTGAAAAAGAGAAGAAAGGATTATTAAATAAAAATTATTGGGCAGGAACTAAATTTCAAAAACTCGAATCAATTGCGAAAAAAATTTGGTACTTTTTCATAGTCCCAGCAAAAAAAAGCAGAAATTTCATTTTTTCTCACTCTCTCTCTCCCTGACTTTAATTATATGTAACTTTTATATATTTTCTTCTATTTTACATTTATAAATGAACATAAATAAAAAATTCATTAAATTGTATTAAATACTTAGTAAATATAATTATATTTGTAAATAAACACACAAGAACAATTTAATGAAAGTTTTTATAATTTAAGGTATTTTTGTTTTTCTTAATTTATAAGTTAAGCCAGAAGTAATTTTAAAATTATCTCTTTGCTTCACATTAATCTAAAATTTATTTTGTGCTTCATATTTATCTAAAATTAGATATTAGTATTAACCAATAAAAAATAAATTTTAATATATATATAAATTTTGAATCACAAATTTATATATATGATGCTCGGGATGTGATGCCCTAAGCACCGAGCATTATATATATATATATATATGGTGCTCTGGGGATCATCCCCCAAGCACCGTATATATACATATATAATTATTTTTAAAAAATTTAAAATAAATTTAATTAATTTAAAATATGATTATTTTTTATAATAAATTAAAGGTTTTTAATGTAAAAAATTTTATATAATAAGGTATATTTTATATTAATATGTATTAAATATATTTAAATATAATTAATTATTTTTAAAAAAATTCAAATTATTTTAAGTAATTTAAAGTATGATTACTTTTTTCAATAATAAATTAAAGGTTTTTAATGTAAAAGATTTCATTAACAAGATATATAAGATTAGCATATATTTATATATCAATATGATAAGTAAGAGTAGTATACATTCTTATATATTAGTCTCTTTCTGTGCACTATGGTCATAATAATATCTT
>CM073501.1:50137500-50165000 GCA_037074585.1 Biancaea sappan | reverse complement strand
ATAGTGGCATTGGTAGCTCAAATGCTACTATATAGTGACGTTTGTAGCTCAAATGCCACTATATAGTAGCGTTTGTAAATCAAATGCCACTATATGAGAAAAACATCAACAACAAAAATTTAGTTAACTTAAAATTTTCAACATAGTGGTGTTGGTAGTGCAAACGCTACTGTATAGTGGCATTTAGCAAAACAAACGCTACTATGCTATAAATATTATTTTCAATTTCTTTTTACTTATTCGCTCTGCCATTGGTGATTGTGTCATTTTTGTATTTTTCCTGTCTCTATCCACTCGGTTGATAAGTACCATTCTTTCACCATTGAGTTTCATTTCCTCGTTGGTCATGGTATGTACATGCATTGAATATATTAGTGGAATTGTATGCATAAGCTTCATGTTTTGCATATTGTTATACTTCTTTCTTCTATATATATTAGAACTTTGAAATCACTAGTTGTTATTTAATGTTGCGTTGCAAGGCTTCAAGAACTTGGTATTGGTACTTCGATATCTTAACTTAGTATGTTATTCCTCATTTGATCAATTAAGTTTATATCTCAATTATAAAATCATATAAAATGAACTGATTGCAACATTTTTCGTCTCAAAGCTTGCATGCACATCATATATCTAGATATATGGCCCACTTTTGTTGAAGAAATGAGGAAAAAAATTTAATTAAAGAGTAAATTAGTCAGGTTAAATTTCACAATATAGTGGCATCTTGGGCATTTGTATCTTAGACGCCACTATATATATTATTATTAAATTATTTAAATAAATATATATTTAGATTGTTTATTTTATATTATTTCAAAATTATTGTTAAATTTTTTTTTACTATTATAAATATAGATATCATAATGAATTATTTTTAGTATTAAATATAGATTATTTGGCTGACATTTTTTACTATTAAATATTTATTTAGATTATTTTAAAATTGGTGGAAATTTTTTTTTACTATTTATTTAGATTATTTGTTTAGTCATTTTGATGAGATTTTGCAAGCCTAAAAAAATTTATATATATATATATATATATATATATATAGATTATCTATTTATGTTTTTACTATAAATATAATAACTACTTTTTTTGATAAATTCATTATATATATATATATAAACACATAGGGATTTTGTATCTTACATATCCAGATTTTTATTTTTTAAAAAAGAAAAATATTTAAAATAAAATACATGAGGTGACCGAAGACACATAGGATTCCCTCCATTTTTTTGATAAAGGATTCCCTCCCAAATCCCAACTTAGTTATTTAGATTATGCCTCTCTAATTCATTTTATTAATTTGGAAAGATTATGATTAGTTAATTTGCATATATGTTTTTGTTTATTAGTATTGGTCAGTCACTTTAATTTTGTGTTGATTGATTTTTAGTGCTGCTTTGATTGATTTTTGTTTATAAAAAAATTTAAAAAATGAAAATGAAAAAAAATAAAATAAGACTCCCTTCAAAAGATGCCCTGGCAATGATATGATAAGATACAACAAAACAAAAAAAAAACAAAAATAAAAACAGGAGAAGTTCAACATAAAAACATGATAACCTAAGGGCATGGCGACTTCGTGAAGAAGATGGAGCTCCAAGCTTGGGGGTTGTGAACTGAAGCATCACTGCAAAGCCATTCCTGGGAGAGAGAGACCAAGCAATTTGGGTCAGAGTATTGTAAATCTCAGTCATGCAATCAGCACTTTTCTGTTGTTAACTGCAAAAGCACCAGGTGGACCAATAGAAGTATCTGTCTATTCTCACAACCATTGTTGCAGCCTAGCGTTTTGCCAACTTCTCCATGTCCCATATTTGCTTCTTCAGGCTCTCTATCTCTTTCTCTAGGTGAGCAACTTTATCCTTTGAAGTATGGAACATGGTAATCTCCTCCTGCTCGTCATTAGTCTTCTCCTTCTTCCTTTGCTTTTCAGAAGATCCCTCAAGATGTCTCTTGCCCTTGTCCTTGCCTAAACATAAGTTCAAGTCAAGCTCTTTTTCCTTGGGCTCGCTTGTAAGATCAATAAACTTTTTTGTGGCCATGGTTCTTGGGGTTAAGAAATATGTGTTTGAACTAGAAAGGAGTAGAAGAGGTATGCTGAAGGTGACTGAAAGCTAAGGAGGCGATTTTTATAGAGAAAAATTAGAACTTAGAGTCAAAGAACATATCTCTTCACTATACCCCTACAATGCCCAACCTACAGATTCTCGCAAGCTAGAATACAGAAGTTTAGGGGTAAACAATCATGTAACTAATGCTAAATCTAGTTAAGTCAAGATTCACGACTGATTTGTTGTCTTGCTTACCCACTTTGTCTCATTTATTTTTGTGTGTGTTAGTGAGTATTTTTGCTTTTTTAATTATTATAGTATCTAAAATGTGTTTTCTTTTTGTTTACAGTGTTTCAAAAGTTTAATTAAAGAGTAAATTACAATTATAAATATAGATATCATAATGAACTATTAAATAATATAGATTATTATTAAATAATTTAAATTAATATATATTTAGATTATTTTAAAATTAGTGTAAAATATTTTTTACTATTTATTTAGATTATTTAAGCAAGAGTAAGATATAATATATGCATTGCGAGTTTAACAAGCAATAATCTAGAAATGAGCTCGAGGTTAAAATTGGAGACCAGGTTATACCACGAGTGTCAAAGTTTAGGTATCTAGGATCAGTTATACAATATGATGGTGAAATTAATGGAGATGTTACATATATGATACAAACTGGGTGGTTGAAATGGAGAAAGGCATCATGAGTTGTTTGTGACTGTAACGTACTTGAGAAGCACAAAGGGAAGTTTTACTATATTGCTATAAGACCAGCAATATTATATGGGAGTGAGCGTTAGATAGTGAAAGGACAATAAGAACAAAAAATTAGGGTAGCAGAGATGAGGATGTTGAGATGGATGTGTTATCATACAAGATGAGATATGATCTGCAATGATTGTATATGAAGTATAGTTGGAGTGGCACCTATTGAGGAGAAAATGGTAGAAAATCGTTTAAGGTGATTTGGACATGTTAAAGAAGATATATGGAGGCGCTAGTAAGAAGGATTGAGCAGTTGATATGGAGTCCCGTGAGAAAGGGTCGAGGAAGACCAAGAAGGATACTTAGAAAAGCTATTGAACAAGATCTTTTAGTGAATGAGATACCTAAAGAGTTGATCATTGATAGAGCTCAATGACGTCGTGCAATCCATGTAGCTGACCCCACTTAGTGGGATAAGGCTTTGTTGTTGTTGTTGTATTTGTTTAGTCATTTTGAGATGGCTGAGATTTTGCAAGGTTCAGAAAATTAAAAATTAATATATATTTAGATTATTTATTTATATTTTTACTATAAATATAATAACTACTTTTTTGATAAATTTATTATACAATATATATATATATATATAAATTCTATGGGCAATATGAAGAAGGGTCCAAATGCAATGAAAAGAAGGAATTAGATATATGCTGCTAACATGAATGTAATGGACAATGGAATAAAAAGCAAGTCAAAAGCAAGGAATTGAATAAAGAAAAAAAATCATTCACATACCTCCAAAAACTTCTCTCTTCTCTTCCTTTCGTCCATTTCACTAATTCTCTCTCTCCCCCTTCTTTTCATATTCATATCATCATTAAGCTTCTCTCTCTCTCTCTCTCTCTCTCTCACATATTTCCAAAGATTCACTCAAAGTCTTAAGCTTCTCTCAACGATCTTGGAGCAGTGCACCACACTAGCAGCAAGCAACATCTCTCAAAGATTCACACTCTGAGGCTCCGACGTTATCGAATGGTCGTCATAGTTAGCTTCTCGTGTCTCTCGTTGGTATTATTATTCATTTTCAATTTTGTTTTCTATAGTGTTTTATTTTTCTTCTTTTTGCTTAATCATTTTCAGGAGAATTATTAATTTCATATATTTTTTTTCATGTTAAAGGTTGAGTATTGAATGGTAATATATAATGGATATTAATTAGGTAAGAAGGAAAAAATAGCTTTATTAAAAATGAATTCATTGGTATCAGTACTAAGAAATTTTTGTACAACAAAATAAGAAAAAGAGCATATCAGGCTACCTTTGTATTAATTAATGTGTTAATTGATGCTACCTTTGTCATGTTCTCATTTAACACGTGTTTTTTTTAATTATTTAAGTATATAAGAATGAAGAAATTATTTAAAGAAAGAGCAAATCAGGCTCCACTGTTAGAAAGAGAGCTTCTAGTAGTGGTAGTCTACTACCAAGTTCACCTGCTAGTTGTAGTGCAGAGCTACGGAACTTGGAGCTAGTCATTTCACTTGAAACTCAAACGACTCCTCAGACATCATCAACATCAACTCAACACCAGACTCAAATGCCACAGCCCAAGGCTTCATCACCACAACTCGAGACTCCGTTACGATAGCCTGAGACTTCTTTCACACAGCGTTCTCACCCCTGTCATGCCCTAAATTTGGGAACATGACCGGCACAGCAGTGAAATTCATATCACCACTGTAAGCCTAATTTCACACATGCTTAGCACACACAACATAAATATAACAATAAAATAAAGTCTTTCTATCAATAAGTTCACAATATACCTAGGAGTTCTAATCACTACAAAGTGACTCGAAACCCAGACATACCCAACATCGATGTCAACCCAAATTCGAATGAGGGGTCAAAGGCATAGAAGCTCCGATATTCCTTGTATAGAGTCCCACCATCTAGACAAGAACCTACAAGGGGACAAGAGAAAGGATGAGTATGTTAAGTACTTGATGAGGGGTTAATTTAATCAGGGACTTTAGCACCATCCACCATTCACCAGGACGGGGTACAAAGTGAAATTCATCCACCAACATTAGACCGAAGGCTCATCCAACACAACCTGCATGGTCAAGTAAGGAGTTCTACCATATGTTCACAAGTAATACTAAATCATACTCTAGTCCATGACTCGTCCATCCATTTTCAGAACAAACTATGAGTATACACATATATACATATATAAACATAAACAAGGTTAGAGTCCTCACCAAAGGAACACCCAAAAATAAACACTCACCAATATGTCCACTGTCCTAGGACATTTATAAATTAATATTGTCCACCGTTCCAAGACATTTTATAAATTAATATTGTCCACCATTCTAGGATATTTATAAATTAATATTGTCCCTCGTTCTAGGACATTTATAAATTAATATTGTCCACTGTTCCAGGACATTTATAAATTAATATTGTCTACTATTTCAGGACATTTAGGTCTTCTAGACCAATTTAACCAATAGGTTTTTATTAGTAATTTAGGGCTCTTCCCTCACTGCATCCACCTTGAGAATTGGGGCCATTTGTATTCATACTACCCACACAAAGCTTCAATTGAAAGTCTCCACCATATACATCATGACAGAACAATATGGACTCCCATTACTATAAGATAGGTTTACACATTGTGTCTCTTCATGACATTTCTAAGAATCCAACATCGAGATCAATTCATGTAACAAGGGACCTATCATGGGCCATATACACCATCCACAAGGAATAATTATCATGCATAATAATTTCATCACATAAGTATAATGTTGTACTCTCTATTAAGCATTCAACACATAGAGTTTACAATCACAATTTAAACTATCTAATCATGATTAAAAGAAATATGAATGAGAGTAATGTATCTCGTTCGTAATTAGTTACCCCATCAATAAATAATTTCAACACACATAAGAGATTTTATCTCATCCAATAGAGATGGAATATAAAATACAATATGACAAGGAGCTATTCGTCTACATTATGAAACTTATCACATAATATTTAGGATTGAGAGTGACTCGTAATAAACTTATTAACATACATCTCATCCCCAAGATGCAATTTATATATAATAAGATGATTCCCTCACTTGGACTTGAAATACTATCGGCCTCCAAAGAATGTCCTAGTCAAGTCTAGAACCATGCCCAAGCCTACGAGATATCAAAGAGTATTTTAAAACATAGAATCCAAGAGGTGCCACCATGCCTAAAACATGGCACCCTGGGCACCAACCTTGGCGCTTAGGCGCCATGGTCTTCCCAAGGCCAAAATGCTGCCTAGATGGTGACGCCTCAAGAGCCACACGTGGTGCCTCAGGCACTAACCCCTAAACTCTCGACTAGCCCTTGTTCTGTGGTGCCTAAGGTGCCAGGTCTGGTGCCTTGGCACCATGGCCTGCAACAACAATGGGAGGATCGGTTTTTAGACGAAGAAACCTCAAATCTCCACCAATTTCCTTGATTCTTTCAATGGGATATCACTCCTAATATCCTAGGATCAATTTGGCACTAAATTTGTGAGTTAAAACCAAGTAAACAAGTCCCAATCAAGAATTTCCCAAGTAAACCTTAACTTTCCTCTTATTCTCTTCTATTCCTTAAATCCATTCTCAAACATCCATTCCTTAAATCCATTCTCAAACATGACAAAACCATAAATTTTTGGTTCCAATCTCACAACTAATCATCCAAGAGTATTTTAAAATGTTACCCATACCTTAGAACTTGCAAAATGATCCATTTCCCTCCCAAAAATCCCAAAATCCAAAATGAAAGATAAAGGAAAAGAGAGAGGTGGCTTGCTTTTCTGGCGTGGTGCAGGAGAGCAGCTATCGGATGCTTAGATGAAGGCTTGGGATAGGATGGAGGGAAGAAGGTTCATGGGTGCCGAGATGTAGAGAGAAATCGAGAGAGGGAAGAGGAAATGAATGGAGAAAAGGAAATGTGTGTATTTGGGTTAGTTTGTGGGGTCGACATACTCCTTTTCCAATTTGGTCCCTCTTGACTGCAATTCTAACTAGTATCTCATAACATAAAAGGGATAATTCGATTATTATTAAGGCATCCAGTCGCATTCCTATAAAATACACATCATCATGCCCCATTCCATTAAAATGCTAAGATTTCACATTCATTCATTTTAGTGCTTCTCGGTGTCTCAACACCCACTTTAGCCTCAATCCAATAACTTCAAAGTATCATATTCACAATTCATCCTCAAGAAGTTCGCTCTCCTACATGGTCTACCTATTCGATTGTTTCTCTAGAGTATTCAATATTTTCTTTTCGACTAAAATCCTATTTTGGTCCCTCACATATGTCCTTTTTTTTAATTTGGTCCTTAATAAATTTTCATTCTCAAATTGGTCCTTTACATATTGGTATATTACCAATTCAGTCCCTAAAAATTTTTTATTCTCAATTTGGTCACTTATAGATTGATATGTTATCAATTTAGTCCCTCACTCATTTTCTTTCTCAATTTGATCCCTCACAAATTGATATAATATCAATTTAGTCCTTTTTGACTAGCCATAACTTTTTATGGTCACAACTTTTGATGAAGAGACTAAATTGATAACGTATAAATCTATGAGGGACTAAATTGAAAATTCAAATATGTGAGGGACTAAATTAATAACATATCAATTTGTGAGGGATCATATTGAGAATGAAAATCTATGAGGGACTGAATTGATAACATATCAATCTATAAGGGACTAAATTGAGAATGAAAAATTGTGAGGGACTAACTTGAGAAAAAAGACATATGTGAAGGATCAAAATGATGTTTTGGTCTTTTCTTTTCTTTTCACTTTAGTCCTTAGACCCACTCCTTATACTCCCAACATAAGTTTTTCCTTTCTAATAAAGTGAAAAAATTTCTTGCTCTCAAAATACTCCTTAACAAAATTGCAATAAACTAATATTAGAAAATGGTCAATATTACAACCCCAGTGGCTATTGGATAGTGGAAACGATTGGTAATTTATTTCATTATTATGTCACTAAATAATCATAATGTTATTTATGTATAACTTAAATAGATCTTTCTTTCTTATAGAGGAAAATGGTGTGTCACTATCTCTGGATGATTTATGAGCTCTTCCCTCTGGTCAAAGGGTCAGATTGCAATGGAATAATCTTGTGCAGCCCATTGGAGAAGCTGCAGGGCTACTAGGATCATTCACAGGTCCTGTGTGGCGTAATTTCAAAGCTTTGCCTATCTCTTATCATGATTGGAAGAATGTTCCATTCGACTATAAGGAATTTGTATTTTCAAATTATATGGAGGTAGTAGTAATCGATTACTAATTTATAATTTTTTTAATTATATATACTCTTCTAATTAAGATTTTTATTTTTTTTAGACCAGCTTTGTTATTGACTGCGCTGAGGAAAAGAAATACATTATAAAGAAAATTGGCAGGGCTTGGAAGAACGAGCACCTAGAGCTATACAAGGCTTGGAGCAACGGGATCAGATTAAGAGAAGAAATAACAACAAATGTTCCAGAAGGAATTCCAAGGGATGATTGGGCTACTTACGTTCGGCACTATTAGGACCCTTTTGAAAAAAAAATTTTAATCATTTTTTGACAATATAATAACATATTTCATCCAAATGTTAGGAGAAAGTTGAGAAAAACAAGGATAGCAGACAAAGTCAGATGCTCAATCACACAGGAGGTACGAAGAGTTTGGCTCGAAAAGGAGCCAAGATGGTAAACTTACTTTTTTAACTGGAATATATAATATTATTTCATAAATAACTAACTTTAATTCTGTAGGTGGCTGAGCGTGGTAGATCTGTCAGTAGGGGTAGAACTTTGGATTTTGACTCACGAAAAGAAAGATGGCTCATTCGTCAATGACGAAGCGATAGCCATTAATATAAGTTGTTTTATATTTAAATTTCTAAAACGTGAGCTAATTTATTCAATTGTTAATAATATTTTATATAATTTGTTAGTAATGTTTTTATTTTATATGTGGGTGTGTAGGAAAAGATCACTATGATTGAGTTGCAGGGGACTGCATCCACTGTAGTCTTATCTTAGGACGTATTGGCTCTGACATTAGGAAGCCAAGAGTATCATGGGTGAGTGCATGGCTTGGGATTCGGACCATGTCCAACTCAAGTGTTTGGGCTTACTTCGTGCTTTGCAGGCAAGACATCTTTTAGTCAATCTATTCGCGAGTTATAGACAGAGGTTGCAAGTCTCAAATCTTAAGTAAAAGAGATGAAAAATCTCAGGTCTCAAGTGAAAGAGATGACTAGAAAATATAATGGAATGATGCAATTCTTCCATAGCCTCCAAGGGAGCTGAGATGGTTCCGCACTAGCAACCAACTTTCCATTCTCTTGTAATTAAGAGAATAATGATAGGGAGGACAATGATGAGGATGGTGAAGACCATGATGAGACTCTTTGATTTATGTAGTTAGGACTTATGTTTTACTTTAGATACCTTATTATGATAATGAAGAACTGATTTGCTAATTTTATTTGTATAGTAACATTGAACTTATTATATTAATGAAGAACTCATTTGTAAATATAATTTGTTTATGAATATTGGACTGGTGTTGTTATTGGATTGGGTTGTCATCCGTATGAATATGTAGGAGTTGTAAAAGGAAAAAAAATAAATAAATAAACTAAAATCATATAGTGGCAATTATGGTTCCATGGCGTTTGTGTTTCAAATGCAACTATATAATGGTATTTGTTTATTTCAAATGCCACTAAGTAATGGCATTTTTGTTAATAAATGTCACTATTTAGTTGCGTTTGTGTTAACAAACACCACTATATAGTGGCATTTGTGTGTTGTGTTACTAAATGCCACTATTTAGTGGCGTCTATGCGTTTCAAATGCCATCAAATGCCACTATATAGTGACATTTACATTAACAAACGCCTCTATATAGTTATTGCGCAAGTTATTTTTTTTAATATTTTTTTCAATTCAGTGACGGTTGGAAGCATCACAACAAATGCCATTGTAAGCATTTAGCGGCATTTATTCTCACGTTTGTCCAGAAACTTCACTAAGTAGCTTGTGACCCCTGATATAATGGCATTTTCACCAAATGCCACTAAATTGGTTTATGGCATTTACAAATGCCACTACAAGACAAAAACAAATGCCACTATATGCCAATTTTTTTGTAGTGACATGACCTACCCAATTACAGAACCTTTCTAGAGGTTCTAATACTAACATAAATAAAAGGAACTACCTAAGATGATATCATACCCTAAACAAAGGGAGGTTTTCAAGCACACACGCCTCTGGAAAATGGAATTCCCCATACTTGAAACTATAAGGGGGTGAATCCAAACTACGAGACTTACTATAAAACCCTGCCTTACCATAAACACAAGGCAGGTATACTATAATGCTAAAGATGATGATAATTTAATATAATTTTGTGCAATTTTAACTTATCATGAATTCATGATAGCCTCTTAATAGACCACATGCAATATATTTCATATTTACTCTATGCGATGCAAGGAAAGCATTTATAAACATCTAATCTTTACCAATGTCTAATCATTTAGCAATCGAGGAAGTATCATACATAAAAGTAAGATCACACATTTCATTGGAACCATGTTTATACACGGCTCGGAAGCCAATCGATTCCCAAGTAACTCATGACCACAACGTATGGGCCCTTGTACACGTGTAGCAATGTGAGACCGGTGACACCGAAGCCCAACCATATAAATATACATGTGACATACATTTAAATGATTTAATTACATTGGTTCCCCTTGCCTCAATGACCAATCGTGGCACTGAGAATACACCTCCCTTATCCTCCTCTCACCATGCCATAAAGTCACGAGAACTCGGCGGTAACTTGGTAAAGGCCAATCGAGGTCCCTAGCAACTCATGTGTAATATCTCAAATTTTAAAATGGTGCAGTGGACCTTTAAAATTAAAAGAATTTTTTTTATGAACTGAAATGTGAAAATGTCAATATATTGAGGATTAATTTACAATAGAAAATAAAATAGTAATAGATTTATGAGAATTTGTTTGAATTTTTTTTTAATTTAAGTAAGAGAATTAAATTAATGGGAAATGTGAGATAAGGAGTGGTAAAAATATAGTTCTGAATTTTGGGTGAAATTTAGAATTTTTACAAAATTTTAAGGACCTATTGAAAACTTATTTTAAGGAAGGTTATTTTGCATAATTTCAAAAAGGAGGTGAGCAAGGTGGCATTTGGAGATGTTGCCATGTGTCTCAATTTTTTTATGAGATGATGCCATGTGTCATAGCTCTTCATCTGAACACTTGAAGCTTCTAGGCAATAAACATACACACACACTATGGTCATGGTTGGGAAGGAAGAGAGAGAGACCGAGAGTGAGGGAGAGAGTGAGAGATTGAACTTTGGTGGCCACGGTTGGCCACCACCACCGTCCCTTTCGCTGAAAAACCATCCCCTTCCCTTCTTCTTCCCTTTCTTTCAATTTCCCTACTACTTGGCCGAGAAATAGAGGTGCAAAGTATAGAGAAAACAATGAGGAAGGAATTGGTAGTTGAACTCGCCATTGCTCTCTGTCGCCATCTCACAGTGAGTATCCTTTCTCTCTCATTTTCTTTTTTTTTTCTTTTTGCTTCGAAGCTCCCAGTTGGCCGTGAAGAACAGAGCATAAATTGTTGGGGTAAAGAATTGAATTGCTGTCGTGAGTACTATATTCGAGAGTGGGAAGGAGAAAATGACAGAACAATTTGAAATGGTGAGAACACTAGATTTAAATGTTTTCTTGCAGAGTTTTATTTTGATTTTTGTTTGGATTTGAAGGGATAATTTGTGTGTTAAATGACAAATTTTGATAGTGGATTTGGGTTGACTGAAAGGAGTGTAAATTGAGACATTATAAACATATGCTATGGACAGAAAAGTTTTGCAGTTTCTTCATTCAAACATTGTATTTATACATTCATAAATCTGAAGCTGTTTTCTCTTGGGAGTAAATGAAAATTTGTAGTGCTTTACTGTATTTTAGTGATTCTTTTGGTGGTCAAATTTGATCTGGCTATCTTAATTATGATTTCTGTTTGGGATTGAGAAGAAGGGTGAGACAGAACTCAATTAGAAACTCATGGAGGAAAATGAATATTTTGGATTCTTTTTTGCATCAATTCTGTTGAAACTTTTTTTTTCTTACTTCTCAAGGAACTTCTGGTTACTTGGAAAATGATAGAAAAGGATTGAATTTTGGAATGCTTCTTTGGATAGGTGTGGAACTTAGGTGGAAAATTGGCCTTTTCTTTACATTAAACTGATGTGTATAACTATTATAGGTATGCAAGGATTAAAAATGAGTTGGTAATTAAATAATTGTGTTAGGGATATAGGACCATAGTTAAGATTCCTTTTTTTTTGTCATTTAATTGGTGAACTATTGGTGATTGAGTAGCTGAATAATCATAGGAAGAAAATTGAGTAAGCCAAAGGAGTGCCCTTTGATTTGGTAAACAAAAGATGAGAAATTATGTAAGGTTATTAATTGTGAGATTGAACTTGCCTAATGTGATTGCTGTTATCTGCTGCTACTGAAATTTTGGGACTGTTTGAGGCATCAAATGAACTCCAACCCATTTGAATTTTGGTGTGCCACTTGTATCGATATAATAGAAAGTTCCTACCAAAATTTATTAGAATCCAACTTCATTAGATGTCCCAATCTCACTTAATTAGCTTTGTTAACCAAAACAAGACAGCTTTACTGTTGGTATACTTTCTAAGTTAGAAATATATTCAAACTAGGTCCTTTTGGCTTGAAATTTTTATGAGGCATTCCTTTGTAAGTAAAACTTTTCTTTCCTTTTGGATCTTGATTTTCACAATTCACACAATAGATCATAAACATACCTGGATCCATATCTGCAAATTTGAGTCTCTTTATTTCCTCTGGATTTCTGCCTTTAGGTCTCCTTGATGATCAGGAGAGAAAACAGTAACTGTACTCTTCCTTTCAGAACAACACACTCCAAAAAAACGTTTCTGTTACTTTTCAATTTGAAATCAGAGTAAAAAGGGGTAAATTACGCTTTGACCCCTATAAAGTTTTTAATTATATAATAGCCTCTCAACCATCACAAGAAGGCCCCAATATATTAAAAACTTATCATTTAGGTCCTTCAATGTTATATTATGTGAATTTAACAATTAATGCTATTAAACTAAATTACATGGCTTACATGGACCATATATTAGAAAAAATCTAACATTCTCCCACTTGGCCCTTGTAATTACTTGATAGTTTAACAACAACTGTAAGTGCGCTCCATCCATCAAATTCACTAACATCTCTAGACTTAGTTGAATTAGTTTTGAGCGGATCATGGCGGTCACATGTTATTCTGCAACATGATCCCTTCCATGTATCACAAAACATGCCTAACCCAACATCAACTTTAATTGAGGAAAACTGTAAGTCTCAACATAACATGTTATCTAACACAATCATATGTACATAGATACCAAAATGATAACAAGTATAATATGCAAAAACATAACCATAATTGAATTCATAATGTCATTAAAAATTAACAAGCACAATAACCACAGTACTATAATCAACACAGCAAGGCTTTGTCCATAATGCCCATACGCTCTACATGACCAGAAAATGATTTGGGCGGTAATCCTTTAGTCAACGGATCCGCTATCATCAGATCAGTCTTGATATGCTCAATAGACATTCTTCGCTTTTGCACTTCTTCCTTAACTGACAAATACTTCAATTCCATGTGTTTGGCACCCTTAGAGTACTTGTCGTTCTTTGAGAAAAATACGGCTGCAGAATTATCACAATAAATTCTCAGCGGCCTGGATATACTGTCAACAATTCCAAGTACCGAGACAAAGTTCCGCAACCACAATCCTTGAACAGTGGCCTCAAAGCATGCCACGAATTTAGCTTCCATAGTAGAAGAAGCAATGACAGACTGCTTTCCACTCTTCCATGAAACTGTCCTCCAGCTAATAGGAACAAGTAACAAAACGTAGACTTCCTAGTGTCCACGCATCCCGCATAATCTGAATCTGTATATCCGACCACTTCCAGATGATCAGACTTCCTGTATGTGAGCATGTGTTCTTTGGTGCCTTGCAAATACCGAAGAACTTTCTTTGCAGCCTTCCAGTGGTCCATACCGGGATTGCTTTGGTATCTACCAAGCATACCAACAGCGAAACTAATGTCTGGCCTAGTACAGGTCATAGTATACATTAAGCTCCCAACCACTGATTCATAAGGAATTGTTTCCATTTCTTTACGTTCCAATTCATTTTTAGGACTTTGCATTTGACTGAACTTATCTCTCTTCTGAATTGGAACTATTCCTGCAGAGCATTTATCCATTCTGAATCTCTCTAAGACCTTATTGATATATGCCTTCTGGGATAAACCTAAGAGTCCTTGTGACCTATCTCGGAATATTTCTATTCCAATCACATAGGATGCATCACCTATATCTTTCATTTCAAAGCTCTTAGAGAGAAACTTTTTTACATCATGTAACATACCCAAGTCATTTGCAGCAAGTAATATATCATCAACATACAAGACTAAAATAACAAATTTACTCCCACTGACCTTCATATAAATACACCGATCAATGGTGTTCTCTATAAATCCATAAGATGTAATGGTATTATTGAACTTAAGATACCATTGACGGGAGGCTTGTTTTAGTCCATATATTGATTTCTGCAGCTTACGCACTAGATTTTCTTTTCCTGTGGCCAGATAACCTTCAGGTTGGTCCATATAGACTTCCTCTTCTAAGTCCCCATTTAGAAAGGCAGTCTTAACATCCATCTAGTGAAGCTCCAAGTCATAATGAGCCACCAAAGCCATAATAATCCTCAAGGAGTCTTTCTTTGAAACTGGAGAGAAAGTCTCCTTATAGTCAATGCCATCCTTCTGGGTGTAACCTTTAGCGACAAGTCTGGCTTTGAACCTTTCAACATTGCCACTTGAGTCACGTTTGGTCTTAAAGACCCATTTACAACCGACTCTCTTAGAAACCTCAGGCAATTCAACTAAGTCCCAGACTTTGTTGTCATCCATTGATTTAAGTTCTTCCTTCATGGCATTAAACCACTTTTCAGCATTATTACAGTCCATGGCTTGTTTAAATGAGACTAGATCCTCATCAATGCTCAAGTCACATTCATTTTTGAGATTGTATACCACGAAATCACTAGGAATAGCATATCTCTTTTGCCTTACAGATCGTCTTAATGCTACTTCCTGTTGAGGTTCCTCTTCAGGTTCCCCTCTAGGTACCCCTTGGAGTACTTCTTCAGGTTCCCCTAGAAGTACCTGTTGTGGATCAACAATTTCTTGATCAATAGTGACTAGTTCATTCTCTACAATATGAACAGGTGGATTTTGGACATTGATTGATTTTTCCAGTACGTTGTTAGACTGTGATACAACGACAGGAATAACAATATGAGAAGAAATCTTGGGTGTAGTTACTACAACCCGAGCTTCTTGAATGTCCACCTTTCGTGGTTCCCCACTCCCACTAGTTTCACCATTCTCAATGAACCGAGCATTACCAGAATCTACAATCCTTGTAGTATGGCTAGGACAATAAAATCTATACCCCTTTGATTTTTCAGGATAGCCAATGAAAAATCCACTGACTGTCCTAGGATCTAACTTCTTTTCATATGAATTGTACATCCTTACTTCTGCTTGACAACCCCAAACATGGAGATGTCTCAAACTCAGTTTCCTTTCCGTCCACAATTCATAAGGTGTCTTAGGAACTGCCTTACTAGGAACCCGGTTAAGCAGATACGCAGCGGTCTTTAACGCGTACATCCACAATGAGAGGGGTAGAGAGCAATTGCTCAACATGCTCCTAACCATATCCATCAAGGTGCGGTTCCGTCTTTCAGCTACACCATTTTGTTGAGGTGTGCCAGGCATTGTGTATTGCGCACAAATGCCTCTACTCTCAAGGAACCTTGCAAATGGACCAGGACATTGTCCACTTTCATTGGACTTGCCATAAAACTCACCACCTCTATCTGATCTCACTACTTTCACTTTCTTATCTAACTGCCTTTCCACCTCATCAATGAACACTTTAAGGAAGTCCACAGATTGAGATTTATCATGCAGCAAATAAATATAGCCATAACGTGAGAAATCATCTATAAAGGTGATAAAATATTTTTCACCGCCCCAAGAAGGGACATCAAAAAGACCACAGATATCAGTATGTATAAGCTCAAGAAGTTGAGTGCTTCTTGTGGCTGCTTTCTTTAATGTATGTTTGGTTTGCTTTCCCTTAATGCAATCCACACATATATCTATGTCACTAAAATCCAAATGTGGTAAGATATCATTTTTCACCAACCTCATTATCCTTTCTTTGGATATATGACCTAATCTTTGATGCCACAAGAATGCAGAACTTTCATTTGGTGCACTACGTTTAATGCCAACACTACTTTCAACATGAAACAAGGATTCAGCAAATTCATTATTCAAATTGAAACGGTAAAGTAAATCACATAAAGTACCAGATCCATAAAAGTACTTGTTTTTATACAATGCAAATGTATTGTTACCAAATTTGAAATAAAAACCTAAAATATCCAGTTTCCCTACTGAAACAAGATTCCTAGCACAATCAGGTACATAGAGACACTTTTCAAGATCTAAAGGACATCCAGTGTCTAAGATCAATCTATAAGTCCCAATGCCTTCTATCCGTGCTTTCATCCTGTTTCCCATGAACAAGTACTGTTCAGTTCCTTTTATGGGCTGGATTGAACTGAATCCCTATAAAACATGAGATACATGAGTAGTAGCACCAGAATCTAACCACCAGGTATTATTAGGAACCTCTATTAGGTTTGATTCAAAGCACACAGAAACATAATGCATACCTTTCTTTTCGAACCAAGCCTTTCTTTTAGGACAATCTTTCTTTAAGTATCCTATCTTGTTGCAGAAGAAACACTTAATTTGTTTCTTGATTTGACCCTCAGCAACTTTCATTGGGGCCTTGTCCTTTCTTTTATCCTTCTTGTCCTTTTTCCCTGGATTGAACTTGCTGCTGCTAGCACCATCATGAACAGTGAGGTGGATGGAGTGATCCTTCATCTTCTTTAATCTCCCTTCCTCCTGAACCAACATAGCCTTCAATTCCTTTGAGTTCCACTTATCCTTGAGAGCATTGTAGTTGATCTCAAATTGACTAAATTCAGTAGGTAGGGAATTAATGATGAATTGAACCAGAAACTGATCACTCACTTCCATCCCCAAAGTCTTCAACTTTGCTGCTAGATTGGACATGTGAGTCACATGATCATGAATGGTCTGTGACCAGTCAAACTTCTTTGTAGTAAGCTCACTCATCAGGCTTCCTAGAATTGACTTATCCGCCAAGTCTGACTCAGAATACTCCTTCACCTTTTCCATGAATTCCTTAGCATCATCCGTCTTCGGCATCGATGGCTTTACATTTTCAGCCATGGTCATCCTCATGAGGTACAAACTCAGTCTGTTCGAACGCTCCCACAGTTCATAGAGCGCAACATCATCAACTGAGCTTTCCTCAGTAATGGCTGCAGGCTTATCCTTATTAACTATGGCTGCATCAATGTTCCATAGACCGAGATGGAACTTGATCTGTTTAGACCATTCACCATAGTTCAGCCCGTTGAACTTCACAATGTTGTTCACCGATCCCGGGAGGCTTGCTGAATAACAAACATACATGCTCACCCATTAATGCTTTGAGATAAACTTTAAAAGATTCAGAAAACTTCACATACAAACTTTAACCATGCATTTAAGATTTCCTTTGGGCAATACTCAAATACATTAAACACCAAATTGATGCCAAAATAAATTAGTCTTTAATAGAAAATTACAACATACATCAGTTAACTAAGTGTGTTATCTTTGGATATACTCACTAATTAACTTAAGTATCATAGATTATCCCCTTAATGTTATAAATTGCATGCAATGGTCCACCTTTAGGTGACCTCATAGTCATAAAACTTATAACTTCAATTATTCAAAATAAGACAATCATGTCATTCCATTCATAGCATCTTTAAAATATGAACAACTGAAACACACTTATAAATGTCTAAACTTCAACCCAACTAGACCACTTTGGTGATAAACTAGTTTCCATCATATAGACAAATTACAAAGTGTAAAATAACTTTCATAGTGAACATACATCCACATTCATATAATCTGGCACTTTATATATAACAGAACATTTACATCACATTCGCTTTAATGCCCCTTACGCAGATTAGATCGAAAGGTAAACGAAATATCACCCGCCGCTATAGCGGTTTGAAACTACCGCTATAGCGGTATTTGACAGAGAAGATCACCATTTTTAAAAGGACTCACCGCTATAGAGGTAATATTTCTCCGCTATAGCGGTATGTGACAGAAGCATCCAGAATTTTAAAGATCCCCCGCTATAGCGGTTATAAACCACCGCTATAGCGGTACGGGACAGTGTCCATTGCGCGATTTTTACAGAAAACGGTTATACGCCCAGAACCCAGAAAATCCAGTTTAAACTTCATGCAAATTCCAGAATTTCAAAAATTATTGTTTTTCATATAATCGTACAAACCCAGAAATTGCAGAAAACTATAAAACGCATAAAACGAATAGCGATTTCTAGAAACTATCATAGATTGCGTACAACCAGTAATTCCGGAAACAAAACGGTAATGCGCATACACGGCAATTTGCAGAAACATTGATTTCCAGAAAACATTACGCAAAACAGTAACGCGTATATTCATGAATTTCTGCATTTTCTAGGAAACCAATTTTATGGTGAATCATGAAAATCGAAACCTGCCTCTGATACCACATATAAGTAAAACTTTTCTTTCCTTTTGGATATTGATTTTCACAATTCACACAATAGATCATAAACATACCTGGATCCATATCTGCAAATTTGAGTCTCTTTATTTCCTCTAGATTTCTGCCTTTAGGTCTCCTTGATGATCAGGAGAGAAAACAGTAACTGTACTCTTCCTTTCAGAACAACACGCTCCAAAAAAACGTTTCTGTTACTTTTCAATTTGAAATCAGAGTAAAAAGGGGTAAATTACGCTTTGATCCCTATAAAGTTTTTAATTACATAATAGCCTCTCAACCATTACAAGAAGGCCCCAATATATTAAAAACTTATCATTTAGGTCCTTCAATGTTATATTATGTGAATTTAACAATTAATGCTATTAAACTAAATTACATGGGCCATATATTAGAAAAAATCTAACATCCTTGGCATGTGTAATTGTGGACTGGATAGTTTCATAGTGTTTGAGAAGCAATTGCTAGGTCAAATATTAGAGAAACAAAAACTACCTCAGGAATCAGAACAATCTGACCTGTTTTAGTAAAAGTTGTGTTAGACTACCCAAATGGTCATGTTTTGCTTTGAAATTTTTAAAGAATGATGTCATAACACTAGAATATATACCTACCAGGTTTCATGAGTTTTAGAGATGATTTAGTGGGTCAATGGCTTGCAAAACCGAGACCCTAAGGCTGCAGAGACAGTTTGGACAGTAGTTACGAAAGCAAGGTTTTGAAAGGGACAATTGTATTATTTTTCTCTGAAATTTTTATCTAAGATTCTGGACATGTTCAGGATATTTTCTACCAAAATTCATAAATTTTGGAGGTGTATTTACTACCCAGAAAATTTATGAAGTTTGGAGTCAAATTCAGCCTTAAACAGAACATGTGTGGTCCTTTTGAGAAAATTAAAATGGTTTTAAGAGGGATTTACTTCTAAGTTATGTAGAAAGAGAGATAACACAATAAAGAACTATTATTGTAATATTTTTTATTCTTAAACAAATTTACCCAATGACGTTTCAAGTGATAATGTTTAGTCTTCGAGAAACAACGGTTGAAACATAATTAGTTTAAGTCCTGTGTGTGGATATATATATATATATATATATGTCATGATTGTCTTATTTCTTGGTTGGAGATGAGAAGACTATACATCTAAATGTGTGAATGTGTATTTATATATGTATATATGTGAATGTGTTCTCACTAATTTACCAAGAACCTTAGAATTGTAGATGTACATATACATTCCACCATTCCTTGGAAATGTATTAATGGATTACATATATACACACATAGAAAGGGTGAAGTATTAAGTCCAAGATTTAAAGGATATATGTATATACATATACAAATTCTTATGCTATTTGGTTACGAGGTATATACATTTTACAAGAAGTTGCTTAGAAGATTCAATTTTGGCATTCAGCAAATATATATAGGTATTCTAACTTTGTGATTGACACAGTAAGAAAGTTGTGATTCTTCTGTATGCTAAATTGTTACAATGTGATGAGGATTTTATATGGGATAATTGTAAACTCTCGATTATGTGATGTATTTTTGTGTTAAGATTATGTTATGGATTGTGAATAATATGGAAAATGATCTAAGTTGTGGCATACTTGAATTGTTGAATATATGCATTTATGGGTTGATGAGATATGTTATGGATGAGTATTTGATATTGATATGAGATCTTGAATTGTGAATGTGCTTGTGTGTGAGAAACAAATGAAAGGTATGGTGGTGCACCCCATGGGAAAATCTACATGGAGCCATAAGGGTGCATATTTATACTTGGAGCCATAAGGGTGGATGCGGTGGGGGTCACGGGCAACGATCTAGTGGTACCCTAGATGACCCGGTTGGTACGGGAAATTTGTATGAATGAAATAATTGTTTGATTGGTTGTGTGCCTTTGATTTTGAATGTGACAATAATCCAATTTGACTTCTATAATTTGCGTGAGGTTGGTTGGAATATAATACCTCTAAGGTCACAAATGCCTTGATTATGGTGGAATATGATTACATGTATATATGTGCGTGTAAATATCTTTGTATGTCCATTTTTATCATCTACTAAGTAACGTTTTATATGATGATACGGGTGTGCATAATGAAAGAAATAATGAAGTATGCAAGTATGTTATGTACTTAACTAAAATTATTGTTATTATTATTTACTAATTACATGTGTATGATAAAAAGGATCGATAAGAAACTTACTTAGAGATTAGTGTCTTGCTCACTGAGTCTATGACTCATTCATGCTATTTACTATTTTAGAGCAAGTGACTAGTGTAGAATACTAACGTGAAGGATAGCGTCATCCTATAGCAAGACCCCCTTATTATCCAGAAGTAAGCGCTTATAAAGTTTTCATAACTTAAATTTTCATCTAGAGTTGCTTTGTAGTCACGTAAGTCATTTAGGTAATCTTGTTTGTGAATGTAAAGTATAAGATGATGTTTTCTTATGTCTGTTAAGTAAAAAATTGTTAAATGCTTCTTGGAAGTTATTACCATGTATGGAAATTGTTTTTCGAATAAAGAGCTTTTCTTCCTTTGTTGGTATGTGTCGGCTTGGATGTTATGTGCTTTAGTGTTGTTTGTGTATAGAATAGGCTTACGGATATTCGGGTGGTTTTCCCATTTACCGTGCCGGTCATATGCCCAGATTGGGACATGACATCATGACCACAAGCACAGGAATATACAACCACTTGCTTCCCTTTTTGTACTTGCAGCAACACAAGACCAAGGACAACGAAGCCAACTGCCAAAGAATTCTTTACATGATATTTAAAAAGGCATGCAATGCACAACACAAGTGCTCACATAACGTAGAAGGCATAGCCTCATAACATCTTTATAATTCCGTACTTTCAATCATCATACAATACCATGATTTCAATAACTAGAAGTAACATCGATTAACAGTCTAAACACAACAACAACATTATGAATTTAATCAAAGGAAGCGTCTTTATTTTCTTACCAAATACATAAGTCATGAAGCTTTCATATGCATTCACATTCTTATGTTCACACTTATCTTAGTCACATTTCCAAAATAATCAAAGCAACAATACACAGAGATACTTTTTACATACTTTTACTAGCTACAATGCACAACCATCAATAGCAACAAGTAATACCTATAGGTTTGCAATGCCACATACATTATGAAAATCTACATATGGCCACTCTTTTAGCTTATTTTTTCCTTTTTAAGTCATATACTGAAATTATAATAGAGGTTCTCACTTGGTTAGGGTAAACTGCACTCACACACTATTAACGATTTAGCAAGCACACCAGTAGCACAAGTAATAAAGAGTGAGTAAGATATCGTTCCCACGAGGACTAAGTGACTAACTACCCAAGAAATTTGACGGAATTAGTCAAACAAACAATGTTGGATTGAAGACAACTCTAACAAAGAACTGACAAAATAAAAAACAATGATAGTAAATTTTTATAAAGTTTTTTTAAATGACAGCAACAAACACACCAGTTGAAGAAATTAATCGAATTAAAAGCCTATGGTTACCAATCCCTCTTCTCCATCCTAGAAATTGTAAGACCCCTCTCATGCACTTACAACTCTATCAATCGCAAAAGTTAATCCTAGGTTAATTTATTAACTTAAAAGAATTCTCCCAATTTCAATTAAGATACTTAACACCTACTCAATTTCTTAAGTGAGTTAAGTCTATACTAACTAATCTAGCTTTGATTAAACAAGATTAACTAATATTCTTATTAGCTAACAAGAAAAAACACTTAGTAAGGTTCACGCACTCGTCTTTCTTATTCAGTGTTCTACTTTCACCTCCCTCACCTGAGTTTGATGACAGCAACAAGCAATTATAAAGATTGATCAAGTCCATATAATGCAGTAGTAAAATGAATAAAAAGCCTTATATTGATTGAATAAAAGTTGTAGGTACAAGAGAGATGACAAAATCTAAATTGGAGTTAAGTTCATGTAACCCTAGAAGGAAAATCTAGCTATTCATAGTAAATGAATGATAGAAAATAGGAAAAGAGATAGAAGAAGCCCTGAATCTAATGGTCGATGATGGATTTGGCCCCCATTGTCATATCCCAAAAATTGAACATGAAAAAAAGATACTATTTCTAGGGAAAACCTCAATGGTATCCTGAAATCCTAAATAATTTTAATACTACAACTACTTATTTGATAAAATTCTCAAATATGAGTTATTCACATCTATTCTGTAAGGTTTTACACTCAACCTTTATCATTCATTCCACACGACAGAATTATAATCATCTAATAAACAAATACAGACATACATAATCTGATGTGTTTATCTCATTACAAGCCTAGGAGACCTATACAAAGTACAAAGCATTCCTAAAATTCACATTATTTAGTACTGGTATCCCACTAGAAAAAGATGGAGAACAACTCGAAGGGGCTCTTAATCCGCAGTTAGATAATCTTGCTCTTCACTTACTGTATCTGAAAAGACAATTATAAGGAGTGAGTTTATTTAAAAATTCAGTAAATAAATAACTATACCATGTAGAATATTACAAGTATAAATTCCACATTTACTAACATAATCAATCTATCATTCATTTTATATAATCGTAATATTACATTTTTCTAAGTTTGCATATGATTTCTTGGGTGATCAAACTCTCAATTACTTTGCATTATGTGCCGTAGATACTTGCACCGAGTGACCTAAAAATTTAACCCTCAAACTTTTTATGCATATATAACCATAGATACTTGTATTCCCTTAAATTTCTATCTACAATCATAGCAATCATCATATATTATCAACTGGAAGGTTGATTATTTAACAGTTCAATAATATTGTAAATGAGACTTATATTGTACTTTATCTAATAATATCAAATTAGTTTAGCAAGGTTATTAACTTACCTTGATGTTGTCCAAATTTACCTTGTTTCTCACTAGAAAATGTGTAGGAAAATTTCCTAGTAAAAGATATCACAAGGAAACATAAGAAAGGGAACAAAATCATAAAAATTATTCAATATTTTCTGATTGTTACAGTAACGGTCAATAGTCAACGTAGTTACAGTAACTTTGACCAAAGTCAATGCTACAGTATTGTTGACCGAGTCAATGCTACATTACGTTGAACGCTACAGTACCGTTGACTGCCGACACTACAGTAACTTCTACAGTAAAGTCGAAAATTTCCAGATTTTCTAGTTGCTACAGTAACTTCGAATTTGCAGAAAATCCTCCAAAATTTTTCATCTTATAATTCTTTGTTTCTAAACCAAAGTTTCATCTCTCCCAACTTACTTTAACTCAATCTTAACTCAAAAACCTCTAAAACAACTCAAATCCATGAATTATCATAAAAATCTTCAAGAACAAAATCTCCTCTAATCTTCTACATAAACTAAAATTTGAGGAAAATAATGAGATTAAATCTTACCTTTGATCTTTACTATGCTTTTGAACCGAACAATTTTCAAAAGAAAAAAAACACTAAATCAAAGGAAGAACTGAGAGGGGAAGCTTGAAGGTTGAGAGAACTCGTTGCCTTATGTGAGAGAGTGAAATGAAGAAGAAGAGAAAGAGAGAGCTAAAAACTTAAAGTGGTGAAGTGGGTTAATTGGATTACCCAATGGGTATCCATACCTATTTTTCAAACCCATTTGACCCAACATACAAAATACCTTAATTAATTCTTCAATTAATTAAATTCAGTCCCTTTTTCCACAAAGTCCACTATTCATAGAAATAAGTCACACATCGTTAAGAATATCTAGTCTAGTTATTTAACTCAATTTTCATAAATAATATTCAAAGAGAACAATTAAATATAAAAATTGAAATGACTAAAATAAATAACTAAAATAACGTTGTGAAATTTCAAAATACTCTCAAACATATTATATTCCGAAATTGACAGGTATCACACCTATAGCCTTGAAGATCAGGTTCCCCTTGCTCTCCTCAGCTAAAATGGCTCTTTCCCCTTTGCTCCAGGTCAGAATTGCCTTAAAAAATAATCTCTAAAGCTACTTAAAATGCTCCTGATATGGCTTAGAATGCACTCCTCCACTCCAGCAACACATTTCCACTGCTACAATGGTGGAGCATAGAAAAACGACCCAAAGAAAAGCATCAGCAGAGGTCTGGTGCTGCAGCGGTATGAACTCACCCTTGCAGCAGAGGAAGGCAGAAACAAAATGCTGAAAAATTGGAACAGCAGTGCTAGGCGCTAGGCAGCCAACGCTAGGCGCTGGGCTGGAGCTGCAGTGGCACTCCCTCAGCACTCAGTGATGGAAGGCAGAGCAGCTGCTCTGAATCTGCTACACCAGCACTGGGAGCAGGGATTTTTTTTTCCATATTAGTCTTCTAATTCTTGCTCCCAATATGGCTTCCTTTCCTCTATTTGGTGGTCCTTCTTTGTTTCCTGAAATGAAAGATCAAATACCAATTATTAGCATAAAAATGAGGGTAAATCAAGGTAGTAACATTGAGCTTAAAGAATTCTAAATTAAAAAATCTTAAGGCCAAAATAATTACATTAGTAAGATTCAAGCAAAACCAAGGTTCGGATGTTAAGAAAAAGTGCACAAAAATCATGTTAATTGGGAAATTAACACTCCCCCAAATCTAAACCTTTGCTTGTCCTCAAGCAAAAACTTTCTATGAGAAAAATTCTGATTAAGATATGTGCAACTAGAAATATGTGCAACCAGGAGGAGTGTAGATCTGATAATATGTGAATTTAAGCAAGTCTAGTCTCATCAAACCATTACTCATAAGATTAAATTCAAGAGTTTGCAATCTTAAGGGTTCAATAATAAGTGTTAACCGAACCACATGAAAACTTTGTTGACCCTAAGGTTTTATGCCATAAATTTTGATGATAATGTAGCATTGATATATATAAAAGTTAATTATCATATATATGCTAAGCATGATTATGTTATTTAATGTGTAATGTCTTATTCATTAATCATGCTATTTATCATGAATTGAACTAACCATTTGGTTTTCAAGTAAGACATATTTTATAGGTTGGTTCAAAACAAGAAGAGTGAGCATTGGATTGAAGAACAAGGAAAAGCAACATCATGCCTCACTCAAGGAAAGCAACATGCAATGATAAAGCTCAAAGAAATGAAGAACTAGAAGATTTGGAGTCTTGGAAGCTTGGATACATCAAGTTAGCCTATGTGTTTACATTAGGCATATTCTAAATTGGCTAGTAAACTTGTGCAACTCAATGATTAAGATTTGCATACACTGGCTCAAGCTTTTTGAACAAGTATCATATGATTTGAACAAAAAGATAGTGAGATATGAAGTTTTACAAAAGTTAGTTTTTGACCTTTGGTTACTCTTTATATCATATCTCCTAAATGAAAAATTAGTCTTTCAAGTATCTTAATCTCATTTGATAGTAGACTCAAAGAGCTTTCCAACAGTATATTATTTATTTAAAATGGAGTCCAAATGAGAAAGATATGACCATTTAAACTAAACTCTGAAAAACTAAAAGTTGACTTGGCTGTATTCAAAGAATTTTTTATCCTAACCTTTGGTCAGTATTTTGATCATATATTTTAAACAAACAATAATTTTTGAGTGAAACTTGAAATTTCATTTGAAACTAGACTCCAAGAGCTTTCCAATGATATATTATTTGTTTAAAACGGAGTTCAAATGAGAGAGTTATGAATTTTTAAAGTGAGCTTAAAAGTTTCAAGTTAACAGGATTTTTGACATAGAGCAATTAGTCAACTGATAGACCACGATCAGTCGACTGATAGCCCAGAAACACTGTCTAATGGCCATATTTTTGTGTCTAATGGATATATTGAGCTATCAGTCGACTAACAACCTTCAGGCAGTCGACTGATTGCGTCTGGACTGTATTTTTAAGTGTAATAATAGCTATAAACGGCTATATTTCAATGTAGCATATATATATGACCTTAGATACACATTTTTATGTTAAAACTCAGTACTACAATGATATATTAATATGTTCTATCATCTTTGAGAGAAATCCAAATATTCTTGAGCCAAATCATACATATTCTCTATCATTAGAGTTATTAGAGTTTCATTTGTATTCATCTACTCTTCAGAGAGAGTTTCTTTATATTGTTGATTTTGATCAACACATGTATTATTCTGAGTTGTGGTTCACAAGTACCGGTGTTGGAAGAACTTGCTTTGGGTTGAGGAGGAGCCCGAATTCATAAATTCTCTGTTGTGGTTTCGCAAATACCCAAATTAAATTTGCGTGGTTGTAGTGGTTTGCAAATACCTGGATTAAACTTGCAATTATAGTGGAAATACTCAAGTGGTCTCTTAAGGACTGGATGTAGGCTTGTGATTAGTCGAACCAGTATAAATCTCCGAGTTTGCTTTCTCTATCCCTACTCTATTTATATTTGAAGTTAATTAATTAATGCTTTGCGTTTATATTTGATTTCTACATCAGGAATTAATTAATTTGTGTAGATTTATATTTTCTCTTTAATTCCTTGCACTATAAAATTATTCATCTAGATAACACTTTGATTTTCTGAATTAAATTATTATCTTTAGTATTGTCCAATTTCAGAAAATCATTTTAACTTCCAATTAAGTTTTGTGAAAATTTTTATAAAACCCAATTCACTCCCCTCTTGGGATCCAACCATTTCTTTCAATTGGTATCAGAGCTTGGGCTTTTATTTAAAGACTTAATCGT
>CM073501.1:50127500-50132500 GCA_037074585.1 Biancaea sappan | reverse complement strand
GGCGAATGACTTTTCAACACATGAAGTTAGGAGGTCATGGCCACGCAAATGACCGCTAGCGAGTGAAGGAAGTGATAACTCATGACTATAGAAGACACTCGAAAAAAAAAATCTATTTTGATTAGAAAACGACCGCGATCCTATTTTGAAAACAATTTTTCTTGGAAATCCATGATTTGGGTGAAAAAACAATTTTGAAAACTGATTGAGTGTCAGCCAAATTTTAGTACCATCATGCAGTCCAACACACGCAAGCTTATCAAGCAATTAGGGGTGAATGCCATTGCAACACATGAAGTTGGGAGGTCATGGCCACTCAAATGACCGCTAGCGAGTGAAGGAAGTGATAACTCATGACTATGGAAGACACTCGAAAACAAAAAATCTATTTTGATTGGAAAACACTGCGATCCTATTTTGAAAACAAATTTGCTTGAAAATCCATGATTAGGGTGAAAAAAACAATTTTGAAAACCGATTGAGTGTTAGCCAAATTTCAGTACCACCGTGCAGTCCAACACACGCAAACTTATCAAGCAATTAGGGCCGAATTCCTTTGCAACACGTGAAGTTGGGAGGTCATGGCCACGAAAATGGCTGCTAGCGAGTGAAGGAAGTGATAACTCATAACTATGGAAAACACCCGGAAAAAAAAATCTATTTTGCTTGAAAAACAACCGCCGCCTTCTATGAAAAACAATTTTGATTGAAAAACGATGCTTCAGATGAAGAAAAAAGGTTGAAAACCGATGATTTTGATGAAAAAAAGTTGTTTTGAAAGCTAGTTTATTTGAAAAAACAAGTTTTGGAGGTGTTTTGGAAAAAAAAAATTTTCCAGCCGCCGAAGGTGAGATGGTGGTGACCGGCGGTGGTCGGCCACCACCACGGTGCCATCCTTGGAGACAAAACCGGTCATTAGCAGTATCGCATACATGTCTTGCCTACGGCCTGCCAGGGGGAGGATGGCATCCAAGCTCAACTAGTACTCCCCCCTATAGAGCTTAATGAGCTTTTTCCTTCTGGAGATGGAATTTTTGGATTATTTTTTCAGGAATGGTTAGGAACAATATAATCTCATCCCCATCCAAATTTCATGATTTTTGGACACCCAGACAATTTATTATGAATTTTTACTTTTTAGAATACAAAAATTCATAAAAAATAGAATTCTCATAATCTTGATCTCAAATTTCTTGGAAAGCTTCCTTGTGGCTCATATTTCAGTTTGCTACCATATCCTGCTGATAAATTATGTAAGAAAATGGGTGTTTTCCCATGATGACTCATTTTTTGAACTTCGGCAAGCCAAAAACTTGATCCTGACTCACTTTTCAGCACTTTGGCAAGCCAAAACTTGAGTCAGGATCAAGTTTTCAATTTTCCAAACTTTGCCTCGGCACTTGCTTTAGGAGTTTTTGGACCTAGAGATCGAATGTTTGCACGATCTTTTGCAAGCTATCTAGGATCAATATGAACTCATCCCCATCCAAATTTTGTGACTTTTGGACACCCACAGAATTTTTCATGACTTTTTACATTTTATGAGTTCAAAAAATCATATAAAATCACACTTATTGAATTTTGACCTCAAATTTCGTGGGGAGCTCCCTTGCAACACATGTTTCAGCTTGGTATCACATATGACGGAGCAAATATGTAAGAAAACCAAGGTCACGTTCACGCTAGGACCTAGAGATGGATTTTTCGCATGATTTTTGGAAGGATGTCTAGGACCAACATGATCACATCCTCATCCAAATTTCATGATTTTTGGAGACCCACACAATTTATTATGATTTTTTTCTTTTTACGAGTTATTCAAAAATTCGTAAAAAATTAAATTGTCGGAATCTTGATCTCAAATTTCTTGGAGAGTTTCCTTGTGGCTCAAATTTCAATTTGGTACCACATCCTACTGATGAATTATGTCAAGCCAAAAACTTGATCCTGACTCAATTTTCATCACTTTGGCAAGCCAAAACCTAAGTCAGGATCAAGTTTTCGGTTTTCCAAACTTTGTCATGACACTTCCTTCACAAGTTTTTGGACTTAGAGATTGAATTTTTACACGATTTTTTTCTGGCTATCTAGGATCAACATGAAATCATCCCCATCCAAATTTCATGACTTTTGGACAACCATAAAATTTTGCACGAATTTTTACATTTTACGAGTGCAAAAAATCATATAAAATCACACTTATTGAATTTGGACCTCAAATTTCGTGGGGAGCTCCCTTGAAACACATGTTTCAGTTTGGTGCCATATATGACTGACCAAATATGTAAGGAAATGGGTGTTTCCCATGATGACTTGTTTTCAAAACTCCGGCAAGCCAAAACCAAGGTCACGTTCACGCTAGGACCTAGAGATGGATTTTTCGCGTGATTGTTTGAGGGATGTCTAGGAACAACATGATCACATCCTCATCCAAATTTCTTGATTTTTGGAGACCCACGCAATTTATTATGATGTTATGCTTTTTACGAGTTATTCAAAAATTTGTAAAAAATTAAATTCTCGGAATCTTGATCTCAAATTTCTTGGAGAGCTTCCTTGTGGCTCATATTTCAATTTGGTACCACATCCTACTGATGAATTATGTCAAGCCAAAAACTTGATCCTGACTCACTTTTCAGCACTTTGGCAAGCCAAAACTTGAGTCAGGATCAAGTTTTCAATTTTCCAAACTTTGCCTCGGCACTTGCTTTAGGAGTTTTTGGACCTAGAGATCGAATGTTTGCACGATCTTTTGCAAGCTATCTAGGATCAATATGAACTCATCCCCATCCAAATTTTGTGACTTTTGGACACCCACAGAATTTTTCATGAATTTTTACATTTTATGAGTTCAAAAAATCATATAAAATCACACTTATTGAATTTTGACCTCAAATTTCGTGGGGAGCTCCCTTGCAACACATGTTTCAGCTTGGTATCACATATGACGGAGCAAATATGTAAGAAAACCAAGGTCACGTTCACGCTAGGACCTAGAGATGGATTTTTTGCATGATTTTTGGAAGGATGTCTAGGACCAACATGATCACATCCTCATCCAAATTTCATGATTTTTGGAGACCCACACAATTTATTATGATTTTTTTCTTTTTACGAGTTATTCAAAAATTCGTAAAAAATTAAATTCTCGGAATCTTGATCTCAAATTTCTTGGAGAGTTTCCTTGTGGCTCAAATTTCAATTTGGTACCACATCCTACTGATGAATTATGTCAAGCCAAAAACTTGATCGTGACTCAATTTTCATCACTTTGGCAAGCCAAAACCTAAGTCAGGATCAAGTTTTCGGTTTTCCAAACTTTGTCAAGACACTTCCTTCACAAGTTTTTGGACTTAGAGATCGAATTTTTGCACGATTTTTTTCTGGCTATCTAGGATCAACATGAAATCATCCCCATCCAAATTTCATGACTTTTGGACAACCACAAAATTTTGCATGAATTTTTACATTTTACGAGTGCAAAAAATCATATAAAATCACACGTATTGAATTTGGACCTCAAATTTCGTGGGGAGCTCCCTTGAAACACATGTTTCAGTTTGGTGCCATATATGACTGACTAAATATGTAAGGAAATGGGTGTTTCCCATGATGACTTGTTTTCAAAACTCCGGCAAGCCAAAACCAAGGTCACGTTCACGCTAGGACCTAGAGATGGATTTTTCGCATGATTTTTTTAGGGATGTCTAGGAACAACATGATCACATCCTCATCCAAATTTCATGATTTTTGGAGACCCACGCAATTTATTATGATGTTTTGCTTTTTACAAGTTATTCAAAAATTCGTAAAAAATTAAATTCTCGGAATCTTGATCTCAAATTTCTTGGAGAGCTTCCTTGTGGCTTATATTTCAATTTGGTACCACATCCTACTGATGAATTATGTCAAGCCAAAAACTTGATCCTGACTCACTTTTCAGCACTTTGGCAAACCAAAACTTGAGTCAGGATCAAGTTTTCAATTTTCCAAACTTTGCCTCGGCACTTGCTTTAGGAGTTTTTGGACCTAGAGATCGAATGTTTGCACGATTTTTTGCAAGCTAACTAGGATCAACATGAACGCATCCCCATCCAAATTTTGTGACTTTTGGACACCCACATAATTTTTCATGAATTTTTACATTTTATGAGTTCAAAAAATCATATAAAATCACACTTATTGAATTTTGACCTCAAATTTCGTGGGGAGCTCCCTTGCAACACATGTTGCAGTTTGGTGCAACATATGACCGAGCAAATGTGTAAGGAAAAGGGTGTTTTTCCATAATGACTCGTTTTTAGAACTCTGGCAAGCCAAAACCAAGGTCGCGTTAATGCTAGGACCTAGAGATGGAGTTGTCGCGTGATTTTTGGAGGGATGGCTAGGAACAACGTGATCACATCCCCATCCAAATTTCATGATTTTTAGACACCCACATAATTTATTATGAATTTTTGCTTTCTATGAGTTATTCAAAAATTCATAAAAAGAAAAATCCTCTGAAACTTAATCTCAAATTTCTTGGAGAGCTTCCTTATGGCTTATATTTCAATTTGGTACCACATCCTGCTGATGAATTATGTTAAGAAACGGGTGTTTTCCTATAATGACTCCTTTTCTGAACTTCGGCAAGTCAAATACTTGATCTTGACGAACTTTTCAGTACTTTGGCAAAGCCAAAAACTGAGTCAGGATCAAGTTTTCAGTTTTCCGAACTTCGCCGCGGTACTTGCTTCATGAGTTTTAGGACCTAGAGATTGAATTTTGTACGATTTTTTGCAAGCTATCTAGGATCAACATGAACTCATCCCCTTCCAAATTTAGTGACTTTTGGACACCCACAAGATTTTTCATGAATTTTTACATTTTATGAGTTCAAAAAATCATATAAAATCACACTTATTGAATTTTGACCTCAAATTTCGTGGGGAGCTCCCTTCAACACATGTTTCAGTTTGGTACCACATATGATCGAACAAATATGTAAGGAAAAGGGT